>UYYA01003915.1:0-248596 GCA_900624975.1 Angiostrongylus costaricensis
CAATAGCGCGTTCGTTCCCCACCATAGACAGCTGCGGTCCAGAGTTTTGCAAATATCTCAGCAACGTTGTGGTTGTATTTCGCTTACTTAGTAACCTGCCATGAAAATTATAGAAGGCAGAAAACAAAACGTTAAACATAAGCAATTTCGTCAATTAACTGAGGTCGGTCCACTCCACAGTTAGTCCTCTCTACAGCTCTCTACTAATTCTCTCTATTAGGGCTCTTACAGCCTCGTTCCCCGTAATGGCCTTTATATTCATCACTCTTCCGTATACTGTCACAGCATTGATATTGTACTACCATTTTTGCTGTAGACGGATTTGACACAAGCTTGAGAATGCGCCCTGCAGCAACATACGAAAAGTCAAGCGTGGGATATTCATACAGAGGTGAGCAGTCAATTCGAGCTAACAACTCTGACAACTAACTATTGAAACTATATTTCTACAACCGTGAAAGCCACCACATCTCGTTCTAGATTGTTTTCATTCCTTCTAGATTCAGTCTAACGTCGTCTTGCTCAACTGTCGCCTTTTCTCCTCATTATGTGACCCTCTTATTGATTTTTACGTTATAGTTAGAATGTTTCGCAGCTTCTACATAGTTCTATACGTTGATCAACTATAACGGACAGTGCGGTGTCAGTATTCACACTCTGAAACGGCTTGTTGTGGACAACGAAGCCTTACATAGATGATCTTCTGTGGTTCTCATGTTTCAGTGTAGTCCATTCAGCGGCATCCTATGCCATTCTAGTTGAGATCTCCGTTCTGCAAGTTTTTGGAGAAATCCGCAGAATAGCCCTCGTAAAAACCCCATAGGGCATATTCACTGTGCTGATCAATCTCTAACTATGAAAGTCATCTTTGTTAACTGTTATACAAAATGGCAGTAACCTATATTGGTTAGGTATACATTCCATTTGCTGGTATAGTACTTTTGCAAGAAGAGTGTAGGTGATCATCACCAACTTATAAGAGATCAGCGAAAATACTGTCTGGTAGAATTGTTTCAGAGTTCAAACTTCTGCTGTTCAAGTGGAGAAGGTAAATCTAGTACGGGCGTTGTGGATCGAAAGAGATTTGCGTAGAATCTCATTTTTATTAATTCAGTCTTATGGTGGGAAATTGTAACTCGCACGTCTCCACTGCATAGATAATAAGATGGAGTGTGTTCACGATCTACCTTATAGTAAGATCGCGACGGCATCTCTTTATGAGTTCCCTTTGCGGAAGCTGCAAAATCCTTGTATGTTGGCATTAATGAAGATCCTACTTTCGCTTGGCGTTGATAACCAATTGTTCAGTATGTGCGGCAGCAGGAATTTGGCGTGAGCATCATTTCAAGGTCTTTAGTCTCGCCTAACAAGCGTACAGATCTTGTCTTCGGATTAAGAACAGGTATTTCGCCATTGATTTTGAGATCTCTCACCGCCGTCCCGTAGTCTTCTATGACATTTGAGCAAGTCATCATTGGATAGCGAATGGTTTAGAATAGTTTTCAAGACCGATTGTCATTTAACCTTGGCATGAATGATCAGTACCTTTTAGGGTTGTTCAGCTTACAGGAGATTTTCACAAAATTTCTATTCGGCTAGCGTTTCGACGTCTTAGTCTTCTTCACCACCAATTGATCCGCGTCAATTAACCACAACCGTTCGTCCTCGCGATGCCATTCTTCGCAGTCGTATGATGTTGAATCATCTGAAGTGGAGCGCCGCTCGAATGATGACCTCACCTGGCAGTGTCCCCTTTATATAATACAGACTAGTAAAGGAGGTCTATTTGAATTCAAATCATTATTAATGGGACAATCAGCAACCATCGTCCCGTGCAAAAGGGGCACTGCTGAGTGAGATTCTCATTCACAGGATGCTCCACTCCAGATGATTCAACTTGACACACCTGTTAAGAACCACGTCGCGAAGACGAACGGCTGTGGACAATCGGCTCGGATCAACAGGCTGTCAAGAAAACAAGTTGTCAAAACGTTAGTCGGATAAAAAATTTATATCAACCTCGCCTAGGCTGAGCGATCCTGAAAGGTATTGGTTTGGACTGCATCTTCTGTATACGACTTGCTTTCTTCGCTTCGCACGATGACAGCAGTACTTCCTAATTTTGTTGTAGAAGCAAATTCTCCATTTAAGGAAACTGTGCTTTTTCTAGTCGAGAAAATGGAAAGACGCCGACCTAGAATATATGTGACATTGTAGAAATAGGCAACTTCATCGATCTCCACATACGCTGAAACATCAGGCGATTCCCATATCGTGGTGACGGATTTTCTTCTTTAAAAAGGTAATTCAGTCAATCCCACCACAGATGTGAAGCAGTCCGTTTCCGGGAATGTTTAATGCATGGCTTTTACTGGAACCCTGAGAGAGCCAAACCTGGACTTTCAGAGGTTTCTCAGGTAATCGTCAGCCATCACGGGCAAGAGATAGGTTTTGTGCCTAGTGATTACTTTCCACCAGGGCGCGGTGATCCTTGTCATGGTGGCCGCTCGAGGACTGTGTAACAATACGAATCCCACATTATCGCATAAAGGATAAAGGGATGAAAAGTCCATCATTGATCAGTCCTTTACTGTTCCGCAACACACTCGACTTCATCAAGGACCGTAGCATCTCCATCTGCCAGCCTCCCAGACACGCCTGATACCAATCTGTTCGAACCATCGGGGCATATTTAACGTGTATTTCACGGTGCCTCTAATCACTGCGCTATATGCACTCTATCACATCGTAACCTAACCATAATCACGGTGCAAAAAATTGAATTTCCTTTAGTGCTAACCTCTACCCTTTGAGTGCCAATCTCCCAGTATCGAAATGTGATAAGTGTTCCTGTAGAAACTTACCCAATAACATCACATCAGTGTAGATCTATGTATGCTGCCAGCAAATTTCTTTCAACATTTGACGCTTACCCTACCTTTTTAAATGTATTCCTCCAAATTTTTCCAGAAATTCTAAGTGTGGTGTGTGAATAAAAAAGAGCGCATATTTTTCACGGGAGGACATGACATGGAATACAACCACAACGGTGCTGAGATAAACTAATATAGCGAACTATCTGAGAGAAACGCGAAGCAAGCGCCTCAGTGGTGCAGTGTGTAGTACGCTAGCCCCCGGAAAGTGCAATTCTGGTTCGATCTGGCCCTAGGTCCAGGTTTTGCGAATATCTTAGCATCGCTGTGGTTGATTTCGTACACTTCTTTTTTCGTAAACGCAAATGCAAATTAAACTACTCGTAGAAATAAACTCGTTCTCGACAGTAAGACTCTGAGTCGATTCTTAAGAAAACGAAATCCGATGGCAAGATCCATATTGCGCTACTATGGCTATCACCTCCTGCCGAACGCCATATGAGAATTACTGACTACGATTTAAGAACATACAGCTTTGCTGTGAACCATATAAGACAGCTGTCACCACGATACTAGACTGACTGACACGTAGTACATTACTACGGACCAGTTTGCTACTGACATTCCACTTCCTAAGGACAATTACATACGGAAACGAGACGGCAATTCTATGTGGCTTTTGTTTGGTGAAAACGTAACTATTACGCAACCACAGTTATACGTTCTTGCAAGGATTACCGTTGTATACAATGAGGAAACACGAGATATCACAAGGCAAACGAGTAAAAGAAAGAAAATCAGAGATTAACATTAATTGGCACACAAAATCATAGTGATTGTAGAGTTCCTGAACATACGAGGTATTGATAGCACTAGCCTACTCGATGAGATCGACACTTTAATAGAACTATGATAATTATTACATTTTCTTCCAGCTAATTCGCACGTTCACTGGAGAAGCAGGCCCATCACGTTCGAATAAATGCTCAGCCAGTTTATTGTGCATTATCTCGACCTCACGGACCAGACTTCGTTCGAGAATAAACCTTCCTGTAAATTGCGAATAATGGAGGCGAAAAACACCGATCTTCGAATACTTTGTGCTGATGCACCGAGGTGTACTCTATTCTGTCTTCAACTGCTTTGAATACGACAAAACTACTGTCCTCTCCAGCATCCTACTGATGGTTAACTTGGATAGCCCGTCTTCACTTGTGTCGGCTCCAGCACAATTTCCACTTCGGAATTTTGCTGGTTTAGCTATTGTGGTTCCCTGGAGTCCCAAGGTCGTCATCACCACAGGCTATTGCCGCCTTTGTGGATCAGAGTGGGATTTGCCACCATGCGACGTTGACACCAGGACCGTGGTGGATCCTGGTATTGCTTTACTCTTAGCTGGGCTTCCTGACGGAAACGCCGGACTCCTTGTCAGCTTGGTAGGCCCTACTGGAGGGGATGAAACCCTCCGCTGTACATAGCAGCCCAACACCCAGGAACACCTCCCAGTCACGATGAATTGGTAAAGCGTTAGGAGAAATTGTTAACTTACCTTCTTTAAACCTCTCTGCATTCTCACGTGTAAATTCATATAGCCAGCCTAGTTTGGTGTCACATGAAAGACAGAAAATACCTCGTACCTATAATAATGACACACAACGTTGCAAAGAAAAGTAACTAGTGAAAAAGAAGCTAACCAAATGGTTCCCAGTGGTAAGTTTACGAAGTACTGGAATACCTTGTCGAACGTTAGCGACTCGTCGAAATAAAAAAGCTTTTCCCGTGCGCCCTAAAAGTAGCCTCTCTGAAAATAACAGCAGAAAATTGAACTAAAGGCAAAAAATCTACCACTAAATCGTGTTGAGACTACCTCCTGCCTATTCGAGAGGTAGGTACCACACTTTTCACAGGAAAATGTTCGACGCCCACCCCAGTGTTCTAAGAAAATTCGCGGCATCTAGGAATGACTTCGTTATAAAAACCAATGATTCCAACAAAAAAATATGGCAGTGACTCTACAACTTCTTCCTAAGAAACATCGACGCACTGAAATTTCATTCCGACATATATGAATGAACCTGAATGAACTGGTAAAGTCCTATTCATTGTTATTAGTGAACCTCTGAAAATTGCAATAGATATAAAAAGAAAGTCGATAGATATGATAAGACAACATAGAACAATGAAGAGCAGACAGCTTGTTTCCTATATCATCGCAGTGAACTTTGAAAAGCAGATTTCAGTAAGAACACCTAGAAAGAAGATAGTGACTGTTCATCACCGTCAATGTACACTTACACATATAAAGCACTGAATAAATCACACTGGAGCGCTCTTCTTACTAGGACAAAGGCAAGTTCAGACACAACAGTTTGCCTATAGATGAATTTTAAACATGGGCGTTGCCGCCGTGTTAAGACAGTGAGTCACTTGGACGGATTATGGAAAATCCTTGCTAGTAGCAGGACCTCTATTGCTGGAATCTCTATTGCTTATTCCGGATTTAGGGTTCAACATCGCACTTACACGAATCCCACGACGCCCACCAAATGTTTCGAACTTTGGAGACCTTAAGAAACAAAGTAAGAATTAAAGAGTACCCTTTGCTGGTTACAGATCAGTGAAACCTGCATATGTAAAGATATATCTCCTTGCTGAACTTCAACAGTAGAGGAAATTTTAGAAAAAAAGTGTTTACGAAGGAGGTTGGTCGTGTGTTTCGAGCGCTCCTGCCGGATCACGAAAACCGTCCACTTCGTCTACTAACGCTTTTTCGAGAATCACACGAGATTCTTTATAACGTTGAGAATCCTCCATAGCAAATTCGTACATCCAACCAATTTTTCTCTGAAACTTTATGAAACACGATAAAAAACAAGAACGGTTTCGAAGCGACAAGTAGAACTTGAAAGACAACAAACATGACAAATTCTGCACATGACGTCGCGGACGATGTGTTTGCCAGTAGTCATGTCGCGGTGATGAGCCGTAGAATAGTCCAAATTCCAAACTCGGTGAAACAACATGGCACGGCCAGACGAACCTGTCACAAATACGACGGCTTTGTATGCAGATCAAGTGAATAACAGGTAATCTCTCTTTCCCGTAATAGAAATCTGGCCCAAATTGTTTGTATTACGACTAATCAAGTTTCACATACTTGGATACTTGTACGGCCCCTCCTCACTGATTGTGTGGGCTCCAGCATAATTTCCACTTCGGAATTTTGCTCGTTTAGCTATTTGGTCCACTGGGGCTCCGACGTTAGTCTAACCGAAATGTTCCCAAGGTCGTCACCACCACAGGCTATTGCCGCCCTTGTGGATCAGAGGGAGATTTGCACCATTCGACTTTGATATCAGGATCGTGGTGGATCCTGGTATCAGCTTACTCTTAGCTAGGCTTCCTGATGGAAACGCTGGACTTATTCTCAGCTTGGGAGACCCTGTCAGGGAGACGAATCCCCTGCTGCACATCATAGCCTGACACCCAGGAACACCTTCCAACCACGACGAGACACTAAACCGTTGGAAGGACAAGCGACTTGAAAGTCAGATAAAATGACTCCACTATACTACTCTGCATTGGGTTTCCGAAAATGATGAATAAACCGAATGGATTGAAAAAGATCTGACGTGTTTTCAGAAATCTTACCGAGCCACTCCAAAAATGAACAAAGTGACATACCTTGAAACCGGCTCGAAATCAGTTCGCTACGATTCGTTAGATAGGTTTTACAAAACCGACAAACCACTACCCGTAAGCCTCCTGGAAATAAGCGACATTTATCGTAGCAGCAAAACAAAACGAAATGCCCATAAATAAGTTGTATACCATGATTTTCAATAAAGATACGGCCCATACTTTGTAACCATGAAGATCGCAACCCGTCTAAACAAAAACTTTAAGAACAGCATAGTGCTAACAAGAAACCAGAACTATGGCGAAATAGAGATCGAGGCACCTTACGCAGACCTCAATCAGCTGATACTCGTGACCACGTATTCCAGGACAACTAGCACAAGAATCGGATGAGTTGTCACGTCGGCCGCCAGCAGGGCGGGGCAGTCACGGGTGCGCGTTGTTGACGATCCGGCGGAGCGTACGCATCGTGGAGCTGATGTAATCTGGAGGTACTACTCCCACTTCGAGATCAATCGTTCCTCGGACAACCAGCGCTAGAGTCGGACGAGTTGTCCGGGACCGCCTGTAGGGTAGTCACGAGTGCGGGTTGTTGACGATCCGGCGGAGCGTACACGCCGTGGATCTGACGTAGTCTGGAAGTGCTGCTACAACCTTGAAGTCCACCACATTTCTCTTTGGATGCGAATCTAAATGAGGACCTGAACTTTCAGTTATTCTCGTGCCTCCACCTATTCCCATGACTTAACAATGGACCTTAATGGTTTGGTGGCTTTCAGATCCAGGAACAGGCTGTTTTTGCTTCGGAAATCTAAGACATGTTGTCCGGTTAAATCCAATGTCTTCAGTATTCTGCTCCTGTAGTTGTTATAAAAGTTCAAATTTTAGGGTATTCTTGTCTGCGGCGAGTATCGAACCTCGTTATTACACTTTTCCGGGGGTTAACATGTTTACCACCACATCACGCGTGTCATTCGTTTTGCCTTCCTTCTACTTAACTGCACACACTGCCATCATTGTATTACAGTTTAGACCGTATTAAAGAAAGAAAAGAACCTCATGAGTACTTTTTTCTTTCAAAAATCGAACGGATGCTAATGGCTTCTGGTGAGGATTTTGATTTGTGCTAGTTGGTATGAACCAGGATGTCAGCTGTTTTTTCTTCGTTGGATTCCGGACGATGGAAAACGATCTGTTGTTGAATTCGCGTCAACTTTTGTTTTCTTCCATTCTTCGTCTTTTGTTCTATTCCATTGCCACTTTGGAGTTTTCAGGGTTTCTGCTTGGACGGGTTTCGTTTTTGTTTGTAGCAAAGCATGGGCCGTATCTTCATTGAAAATCACGGTATGTCATCTGAGCAGATGGCTTAGTTCTGTCTACAGTACTAATGTATTTAGTACTTTTTTAAGGAGGTTTACGGCTAGTGGTTTGTCGCTTTTGTAGGACTTATCTCACCAACCGTAGTGAATTGATTTCAAGCCGTTTCCAAGGTGAGTGTTCTTTTTAGGTGGGCTTATAAGACTACATGTTCTTTATATTCAGTACTGAAACTGGGTACTAGTATTTAGTTATTTAGTAATTAGAACATCCGTTGAATAGTAACTATTATGTTAGTAGTAATACCATGGGATTCAAATTAAGGAAGAACGTGGTAGTCGTTTAAGTGCAGTGCCTTAGGACTCTCTCATCCTTTAAGTATCTAAATGGTTCTTTAATGTAAATAGTGCTGCTCTGTCTTGTTTCACTTCTTTCGCTTTAATAATCTTGTTCTCTTTCTGACAAATTAGGTACAAGAAATATCATGTTATACATCAAACTAGGAAAGGCGAGTGTAGCGCAGTGGTCGGGGCGCCCACATTACACTTGGTATCGATCCCCGCGCCCAGGCTCACCAAGCGTTCCATCCCTCCGGGGTCGGCAAGTTGGTATCAGACTTATCTGGGAAGACGGCAGCCCTAGTTGGATACATCGGGGGGCCACCTCGACTCATTGTAAAGGCCAGATATGCATTCAGTCCCCTCCAACGATGATTAACGTAGTCGAATGCATGGTGCATCCCTCAGGGATTGACCAACGTTTAGTGCTTTATCTTTTTTTAATTTTATATCTATAAAGGTGTTTTGATTAGCAAGAGGCTGATGTGTATCGATGTAAGGAGTAAAAATGTAGCGAGTTGGAGAATTTTTTGTCGTTATCTCTCCTTCGGGAAAGTAAATAGTTACACATGAGACACATTTGCAACAGGCTCTTCTGGCAGTGCCATGTTATTCCATCGAGCTTGGAACTTGGACTATTCTGAGGCGCAGCATCGCGATATGATGACCGGCAAACACATAGTACGTGATGTGAAGTGCAGAATTTGTCATGTACGTTCGAAGTCCTTCATGTCGTATTTACTCCTACTAGGTGATCTGTGTATCTTAGAGGTCTTCACTTTTTAGGAGAGAGTTGGCTGGATGTACGAATTTGCAATGGAGGAGTCACAGCGTTATAAAGAGGCTCGTGTGATTTTGGAGAAAGCACTTGTTGATGAAGAGGACGGTTTTCCAGATCCAGCCGGAGCTCTGGAAACCCATGAGCAGCCTCCCTCGTATGAGTTTAATGTTCATATATATGAATTGATACTTTCGAATATTAATTATGTATTACGGGTTGTTTGAGTACCTTAACATCTCAGTAGCATTTTTCATTCATTTTTATTTTTTCAACATTTTTAGTCGTTTGAGATTTTCATATAGTATCTCTCTTATTTCTTCAGGTCGCCAAAATTCGAAACGTTTGGTGGTCGGCGAGGAATTCGGCTAAGAGTTTTGTCAAGACCCAACTCAAGATTCGCTAATTGTAATTCTGCTACCGAAGCCACGGCTACCACTAAGGAATCGTCGTAGTTCGCTCATCTTACAGCAGCAGTATGCTCCACGACAATACGGATGTCTTAATGTCGTTTGTGAAACTAGAACATGCTGACCTGACTATGGTGAATAGACCTAGGTATGTTCGATAATGTGAAGTTTTACCCTTTGCTTTAAACATCTGGAGTATCGTTATCTTCATTGTTTATCACGGTGATATATGTGGTGTCCTGACAAGAATTCATGTCAATATTCTCACTAAGATATTCAGTAGTTTGGTCAGTGTGGTCTCTGTACTTCAGTTTTAGTCGTTAGAGTTCAAAAGTATAAACGGTCCTGATAGAACCGACTTTATCAATAGATTCATTCTTCATCAATCAGCGTTATAAAGAGGCTAGTACTCAGGACGGCGTTTTCGTATCCAAGTTGTCTTCAGACTTCAACTTTTTTTTAGTTCTGAAGCAGTTATCTTTTTCCTACCATGTTCTAGGTTCTCAAGTTGCATTGAGCCATTTATTAGATTCATAAACCTTTTTGTTTTTGTTCAGTCACCTTTGATAAACATGTGAATGGAAAATTTCGTAAGTTGAAACATAACTAGCTACTAACCATGCGCTTGGTAACCATTGTTAAACATTCCCTTTTAATTCGACCCTTGGAGTACGATTTTTTTTGTTTTTTTGTGTACATGGTACTGATGCTGTAATGTATTTCAGTAGTTTAGAACAAATTTGACTATTCGTAGACTTCCTGATCGGAAAGAATCTGGCTGTACATGTCAGCGATTTTTACCAAAATGAAGTTTCTTGTATGGTATTGTCATATGAGTACGTGCATATTTTCGTCAGTGTTTTCTAATCTTGTTGTATGTTATTGTTCTTTGATATAATGTTTTCTGATTGTCGAAGTTGCCGAATAAATGGCTTTCTCACAACGGTAGTGATCTGAACGAAGCTGGTAGAAGTGGCTAAATACCTCGAAGATGTAAACCAAATCAATGTCTTATTCTTTTCTTTTTCTTCCTTGTCTTTTCTTCCTTCCTACTGATGTGTTTGTAGTTTTCCTACTGGCATTCTCATTCACCACTGAGTCTAGGACTTCAGTTCAGCGAAGGCGCATAAACATGAGTAATGGAAGACAAGGTATATCTTTCTTACTATTTCTTCGACAGTTGTGGCGAAAGGATGGCAGTTTACTCATCGTTTTCAGAAGTCGTTATTTATCCGTTTTCAGTATTCGTATCTGTTTTAGGGTATACTCGGAACGGATTTATTTCTCCTGGAGCAAATTCCGATGATGAATATGACGTCGGATTTAAAGATGATGCGGTATGTGAGTTAATATAATTCTTCGAAAGTTTCCGACACGAGTTAATATTTTCGGAGTTGTGGTGATTACAGTTGGAAGCCGATTTTGCTATTCTTTTGAAAAGAACTCGTGGATTCGAGATAAAAGTGGTTCGAGGAGATGGATCGTGCATGTTTCGAGCAGTAGGTTAGTATTCTTTATCGTCCACAATGTCCAATTAAGGGTTAAATCTATTTTATTTAGCCGATCAAATTTATGCAGATGAAGGTATGCATGATGAAGTAAGGCGATTATGTATGGATTACATGGTTTGTTGTTTGCCGCTTTATCGTTTAATGATGTTGTAAACACGCAACGTCAAATTTAAGGAGAGGAATAGAGATCATTTTGCTCCCTTTGTTACGGAGAATTTTTCGCGTTATATTGCTCGTAAACGACAACCCGGTCAATATGGTAATCATGTCGAACTGCAGGCTATCTCGGAAATGTTTGGACGCCCTATTGAGATTTACGAGTATAGCGAAAGTGGGTTAGATCAGTGTTAAGCTGAACTTTGTATTCCTCATATTTCATACTAATAACTTGTTTAGATCCAAGGAACGTCTTCTATCCAACAATCAATTCCCTTGAAATGCACGCGCCTATTCGTCTTAGCTACCACGGTTCATCGCATTATAATTCCGGTGAGGCGTTAATATAATCCACGCGGAATTAGTTTCCACCTTTTCTAATCTCATCCAATCCATGTCTTGATCTCATGGATTTAGATATTGGTGTGTTGTTTCCTTATCACTTCACTTATTCTCCTTTTCATCCTTAATCTTGGACATACTTGATCCACCGTCACTAGTTGTGACGGTCCCAGCATAATCCGGTTTTTTTTTTTCGGAGTTTTGATGGTATAGCCACTGTGCTTGCCTAGGGTCCTGAGGTTAGTCTAGCCAAAGTCTGCTCTAGCTCGTCGCCACTGTGGGCAGTTGGTGCACTTGTGAATCAGAGAGGTTTGCCACCATGCGACTAAATTGATGCCATTATAGTAGTGGATCCTGGTATTGATCTACTCTTAGCTGGCGCTTAAACGCGTGACTACTCAGCTTGGGAGACACTGCCGGGGGATCTTATTTTTACTTTTAAAAAGTAATTTCTGTTTCGCAATTTTCCATTTTGTGGGTTCCATTTCATGTTCACACCTTCGAAATAGTGTACGTTTTGTTTTTTTCTCAGGAATCCGTTGGAATTCAGGACTTTGTTCTATATGTTTTGTTCAGTAATTGATCCTTTTACGCCTATGGTTGGGATTGGTTTGGGACTACCTAATTGTATCTCGAGTGGAATGGATAATCTTCATCAGGCAATAAAAGAAAGTGAGAAGCTAAGTGTGGAGCAGGCTATACTCCAAAGTCAGCTAGCCTTGACGGATATTGAAAGAACCGAAAAGGAAATCAATGAGCAGGTAAGTCATATGGAAAGGTTATCTTTAGGATTGGTCGATTTAGATATACAATGCCAGGTTGCCCACGAATCGTATATGGATTACTTGAAGATGATTATGGGCGGCAGGGGCACTTCTAACTTGGATTCTAATTATCACCAAACTGAGGTTTCTGATTGGATGCATGAATTAGGAGCGGAAGACGATGATGTTACGGAAATCGAAAACCGCTTAAAGAAGAAGTCGACCCTCTATGATGAACTACTGGCAATCGAACGTGAGTATTTAAGCATTAACGTCTTTTGAACAATATGCCATCCATTCTTCTCTGATTTCAACAAGTTTAAGCTTGGATTTCTTTCTGAATGGTCGTAGATGTCTCGCTGTAACTACCGATAATTCGAGGCGAACTTCTATAATATGATGTTTTGACTAATTAGTTCTGTCAATACTGTATTTCTTTTTGGCCAACGTTCTCTGATATATGTGGAAAGGCGCATCGATATATGTAAATATATATACATACATATATGTACATATATATATATATATTTATATATATATAACTGTTCTGTGTTCCTTGTTAAACTAAAATTCGTCCATAGTTTACTACGAATGAAATTTGAGGGTTAGCTCTGGTATTTTGGCCTGAACTTTTAGTAAATACACATTTGTCAACTTTATCAACAGTGTTGTACCTTTTTATTTTCTGCCTACTATAATTTCGCGGCAGGGTACTAAGCGAAATACAACCAATGGTTTTATCAACAGTCTTTATCAAGTTTGATAGAAGGCATTAGAATGTATTTATTGCCATGAAAGAATAATTTCCTTTATTCCTCAACTTCTAGCTTTTTGAAAAGGACGATTTTCTAAAGGTTAAAGATATTTTCAGCTACGCCTTAGATTTTTGTATTATACGGTTTTATTGTGCGGTGGTTTACCGCCTTATCATCGCTAGGAAATGTTCTTGGCTGTCAAATTACAATGTAGAGCAGGAGGCTATCGCACCAGTATGGTCCGTTAAGCAGGCTAAGGGTCCAAACCTTCCATCCGGGAAGCCCAGCTAAGAGTAAACCAAAATTGGAAACCACCGCCGTCTTGGTAAGGCGACAAATTTTCCTCTGATCCTTATCGGTTGACAACTGTCTGTAGTGGTAACAACCTGAGAAAGACTTCAGCTAGGCGGGCATCGGAATTACGGGGAACAAGAATGGCTAAACCAGCAAAACTCCAGCCTCAGTACATCGCAGACCGGGAGATGCACGCCCACGACACGCCTTGGAGACTGCTTCTTGCTGTGCACCTTTAACACTGAAACAGTCTCTTTAAACTTCCACCTTGATGCTCTTCTTGAGGTTGCCGACCGCACCAAATTCCATGTGATCACCTTACATGAAAGGAAACGCAGGACGACCGACATACGACAGCTAAATGTTAGGACCGTTACGGAGGGAAATTTCCATTACAAAATATCGGCGATGTTGACTTTTGTCTTGCATCCATCTATTTCCCATCTAGTGACATCATGCGTTAATTCACACCACTTGGCCATTCTTCGTTCCCAACTTCTATGTCGAATAAAGTTCGATGTGATTAAGTGCTACTCACAATTTTGTACAGCTGGTGAAAGTGAACTGGATGCGCTCTGCAACCATTTGGAGGAAGTAATCCGCAATGAAGAGTCATATAAATTCCTTGTTGGAGACTTGACTGCCTTGTGAGGATTAGATTAGCGGGAATAGATACTGAATAAGAAAGTTAGCAGTATGAGATCGAAACGGGAATTAAAACTATCTTCCGGGACACCTCTCCTCAACATGTCCTTCTAGATACAATTTTTCCGAGAACGATGAAAATCGTCGGGTGACATGCGAGTTACGTAACGGTACCGCACATGCGGAGATAGACCGTATTCTCACGGACTGAATATGATGTGTCTTTGATACCTCCGCACTGCCTTCTTTAGTGGGTCTGATTGCCACTTTCTTCGTGCTTAGATCCGATTAAGGCATAAGCTAGGTAGGAAAAGAACTCTTGTTTTGTTGCGAATATCAGAGATTTTAGGTGAAGCACAGCGAGTTGAGCAAGCAGGATTCCTACAAGGACTCTGATGCATACACCGCAACTAAACTGTGCTCCGGTCATAGAAGTTTGTTGGCGCTACCATTTACCTCCAGTCCTAACCTTTATCGACTACGAAGAAGCCTTTGAGAGCGTCAGAACGAATGCAGTCCTATCAGTGCTCGTCAACCGAAGAGTGGACCCGTCCTATATTCGAAAACTAGTTGACTTTTATTAGAACTGCACCACGAAAACACAGCTTTTCCAGAAGACCCTTGCCACTCCTTTATTGCTCCCATATTCCTATAGAATAAGCAATTCAGGAAGACGAAACCATCTCGCTAAACCTGTTCACAGCTGAATTTCAGTGAATAATGAACTCGCTCAACTGAGAAGAAAAGGACATACGAATTGATGCCAAGCTCCTGTAAAACTTTCGTTTTTCGGATCACATCGGTATCTTTCCAATGAGTAACGCTATAACAGAGACGATGCTCAATAAACTAAAAGTGCCAAGAAAGGCGAAGATCCAATTCATGAGAAACCTACTGGGTGAAGGTGAACAACGCGAACTGAGTGGTTCTCTGATTACAGAGACCACCTCTTAAGTGTACCTTGGACGTTCAATAAACATTGAGAACAACATGAAGAAGGAATTAGGCAGAAGAAGGAGAATGGCATAGGCCGCATTCAGAGCACTCAAACGAGCCACCGACCAACTAACAACCCGAAAGCTGCGCGTCCACCTTTTCGATTCAACAATCCTCCCACTGCTCTGTTCATGGTGGTCACTATGTTCGAAACAAAACCACAACCATGGACGGCGATTGCGCTAGAGAGAAATGAATTGAAATTAAACTGTGGCCTGGCCCACACAGCCACTGAAGACAGGCCACCCTAGTAAAGAAGTTTTATTAGGCGGTATTTGTCGAAATGGTTGAAAAAGTGGTGGTTGGTTAGCGAGCGGTCCTGTGTGTTTGATAAGGTAGGGTTTTGGTCCTAGTTCATTAGATTTCTACAGCGTAGGTTGTGCAATAAATTGGGTTTCCGTTGTTCAACGTTGGCCGTACGTGTTGAAATTGTTAATGCATTTTGATGATTTGCTAAGAGTATAATCATGATGTAGTTATTTCACCAGGGTTGTTATGGATTATTCGGATGAAACCATTTGCCACGCATGTGAAATTTGCAAATATCAAGGAAGCGTTTCATAGTCTCATCTTCATGCAACCATTGCCCTGAATTAACTTCTCGTGTTCAAACTGTGATCATGGATCGTTTTTGTTAACAAAGAATCACTGGAAAACTTCGCAGCCACGACTTTGGGATACTGCTGGACTTAGGTACGGCTGACAAGATTATTTGGGACTTTCGCGCAATATGGCCACCTTCAAAAGCATGCTTATATCTCAACATACTTGTGGTTGGATAAAAAGTGTTCAGATCTGCTTTTCTTCCATTTTGTTGATCTACATAGAGAATCATTTGACTGCTTTTACATGTCAACCGACCACCATGACTTCTATTGAATTAGTTGTCTTGCAGTTGTCATCCAATAAAGAGTATGTTATGTAAGAGTTCTGCTTTCGACTTGGTTTTTCTTGGAATCCCCACGAAGTAGTTTAAATAGAAGGGCGGAGTCTTACTGGGAGTAAGCATTTGAGAAAAAAACCGACATCGTTTTTCTTACAATCTAACGGAATGGGATTTTCCCTTCAACAAAGTGGCTCACGTTTTTTTTGGAATTTATGTGCGCCTTTTCGAGCTGTTTAAGATGTGAATTTAATCCAAATGGTATTCTCTGTCAAATCCATTAGTACCTATCGTAGAAAATTCTAACATTCACTTCTTGTTTATAAAAGAAACATGTTCCACTATTAACAGTAACATCTATTAGCTATGTCATTTACTTGATTTCGATTCATACAGGAACAGAGTTTTTTGTTGCTACACTTCTCACTAAACGGTAATTCGTAGTGTAATTCAAAACAGTAGCGAATGTAATATGCTGTGCTCAGTTTATTTTCTGACAGCGTCTGCATTTACTTTCACATCTTTGTACTTAAACTTCCTTCTTTGTACCCACCTTTTTATTGTCCTTCGCTCTCTCTTTCTCTCTCTCTCTCTGTGTCTCTCTGTCTATATTCACATGCATATATACATGTATATGTACTTGTATACACATATGTGTACATATACATAGATATGTATATATATGTACGTATATATGTATATATATACATGTATATATATATATGCATACATGTGCTATGTCTTCACCTCTTTTTCACTCGCCTGTTTCTCTCTCATTGCCACTCTCTGTTACGGAGGGAAGTCAAAGTGCTGAACTCATTAAAGTGAATGCTATATGCATAGGGATGTATGCATAGGGATGCATATGGCGCAGTGGTCGGAGGCGCTCAACAGTACACATTGGGTCCCTGCGCCTCAGGTTACCAAGCCTTCAACTCCGGGAGCTTGTTATGTTAAAAAAAGCTGTAGAGCTTGAGAGACATGTGCATTTGCTCTAATGCATTCTGTTATCATTGTCGTAATGTTCCATCATCGAAGTACTTTCCCAGTGGAAAACATATACTAGCATCACATGCAATCCGTTTATTTTCCAAGCTTTCAGAATGGCCTAGGAGTCTGGAAGAAGAAGAAGATGCTTTAGCCCGTGCTTTATGGCTAAGTGAGCAAGAATATATTGAAACAATGAAGTTCGGTTACGGCTCAGGAAAGGAAGAATGCAGTAGCAACAATAATACTAACAGTGATAAGAAATGTTAACGAAGTCCTTAGAAGAAGAGCTTAGTCTACTTGTGTTTTAAATTATCTTGTTATATTTGCTTCCGTACTTTGTGAGATCTTTCCCGTTGCTATGTTGAAGACGTATTCTCATCGCTTTCCCGTACGTATCTTTGTGATAACTTGCATAGTTAGCTTTCATTGATAAAATCTCGTGATAACTTTCACATCCCAAAGATTGCGTTCTTCTCCGAGTAGTGTTGTGTTGTAATATATACATATATATATACATATATATATATATACATATATATATATATATATATATATATATGGAGTGTTGTTCTTACTAGTCCTGTTAGTTGCGACTATATTATCTATGCACAATATAACAATAAAAGTGTTTCTATTAAGCGGGTTTCGAAGTCCAAGATCCCAGTGAAGTTGGTCTGTATGTTGTTCCTACAAATACTTGGCAAATTGCGCAATATGATTTCATATGTAGCGCTCCATGAACAATTCACGATTTGTGTGTATGTGCTTGTCTTCGTACTAAACAGAACAATCATAGAACGGTGGAGTCTACACTTTCATATTCAGCGGGAAAATCAGCATTGTAATCGTTTCGGAGCTGCGTAGAGCCTTCGTGGACTAAGTCAGTGGTACGGCAAACATTAGGACTGGCACGGTGTTTGAGATTGCGAGATGGATGGAGCGCACATCGACAAACACTAGTCCTACCGCTACGCTAGTAACTTGTCGACAAAGGTCATTGTCCTGTTGATATCACTACGTTTGAACGACTGTAAAGTACTACTAGTCAGGATCTAGGTGTGTTACGTTTACTCTTAGAGCTGAATTCCTACTTCCCTACAGGGAACCTTTTACTTGTACACTTATCTGACCTGTGTTCACGAGAAGTGCAGCAATACCTGTGTGGTGACCTCTGGTTTTTCTGGATCGACAAGCTTTCTCGTCACCTCCGAACCCTATCGATCCAAGAGAAGTTAGCCGTTTTACGAAAGTCTTTTAAATTATGGCTCAAGTCCATCTTAGGGTGAGTTTGTTTGGTGAAGACGTTAAACTACTCGGCCTAGATGATCATTCTTGAGGACAAACTCTTGTTTTAACTTGATATTCGACACCAAGTAGTCCTTATTTGAGATGGGCTGTTGAAAATTGTGGGAGGAAAGGTATGTCAATATTGAGTATTATTCATGTTGTTAGGACCGAACAACACATGAACAGTTGTGATTTGAGTGATAAGCAGTGGACACTTTAGTGCTACTTCGAGCACAAGAATGTCTGCCGTTGATAGTCGTCGTTATCAGTGTTAAGTGCTCCAGTCACTACTTTTTCAGTCTTACACAACAGTTTTTCGAATATCGTTAGTAGTTGTGTATAGCGCAGTGGTCGGAGGCGCCCTGCAATACACATGGGATCGTTCCCCACGCACAAGGCTCACCAAGCCTTCCATCCCCACGGGGTCGCAAATTGGTACCAGACTTGTCTGGAGGATAGCAGCACTAGTTCGATATATCGCTGGACTACCGCGAGTCATTATAAAGGCCGGATATGCATTCAGTCATCTTCAACGATGCTTAGTAAAGTCGAATGCTTGGCGCATCCCTCGAGGATCAATCAACTCCGAGAGCTTTATCCTTTATCCACAAAATATTTCTTGAATTGACGACTGGCGACCGTGAGAGAAATATCTTGTAGTCTTAGGTTGAATGAAATACGAAATATGATACTGTGGAGAATACAGTTTTGTACCGAGTAATAACTGTATGACAAATTCGTCGAGGTTGCTTTAGCCTCGTCCTACCATTGTCGGGAAGTCATTTAGGGCTCGTTGATTACGAGATGCTTAAGCCTTACCAGTTATAATCCGTTCACCTGACTCTCCCCGTTGTTTGTTACTATTCACCATGAATACGTTCATTTTCACATTTCTTACTGCAACGTGGCGCCGCTGGAACTGCGACGTTATCGGCTTCTACCGTCAGTAGACGAGCATTCTGTGAAATTTTCGGCTTGGTTGCTGTTTTGGATGTGTTTTCATGAAGCTGTTCTGCTCCTGTTCTTATTAGACGCCAGTTTTTAACATAGCCATGTTCAGCTTATTGTCTTTTTGCAGAACTTATATCCTTTGTTCGTTTTCTAAGATGCTTGTCGTCACGAAGAGTAATGACAAATGTCGGTATACCCAGGCTTCTTTAGGATGATGAAATAAGAGAAAATCAGTCAGAATCAGAAAGAATCAGCCTCTGATGGTCTAAGTTTTCCGCGCTACAAATCTATTTCCTGTTTATCATTATTTTTTATCGGCAACCCCATTTACCACTGTTTGGTAAATATTCTGAGAGCTTTGTTCCTTGAAGACTAGAAAGTAAATCTGATGACCGGTTGGATCTATTGGACCGAGCATCTTCTTTACCTCTTCGGCCCATATAAATGGCAGACGTCGATGATTTCGTGCAACAGTCCCGTTTGTAGGACAGCAGAAACTTTCCTCGGATTCTCCAGGACTGAAAGGTGCCTGTGGTGAAGACTCGAGAACACACTTGTAGGAGCATATCCCAAGAAAAACCATTCCCATCCAGCATTCAATATTTCAATGAGTAGAGAAGGTGATTGATTATCACTACTACAGGTGAGCACACACACACACACACACACACACGTGTGTCGCTTCCGTATTGGATGACGAATAGAAGACGAAAAGCGAATGGAAGCGCTGTGCACTGTACGAAGTATGAGGACGGACCATCTAAATGTTAATGAATCAGTTACAAACCACAACACTTGTCTTCAATAATATACTGTACATTGGTGACGAGGGAAGCGCAGTGGTAAGGAATGCCGTGCAATAGACGCTTGCTTACTGGTTCGATCCAGCATTGAACTATGCAAGCTCTTCATCTTTTCCCGGTCGGCAGATTGGTATCAGCTTTGTCTGCTAAAGACTACATCCGATGCACAAAGGATGGCGTTTTGTGGAGAAAGTATCGTAGCGTTCTGGCAGTACTATCTTGGGATTCCTCGGAAAATTAACTCAACTAGCTTTTAACGATATTCTTGAAAGAGACAAATTCCTCAATTAAGAACGAGCCCGTACGCATATCCGAAGATCGAACGGGATTGAAGAAGTCCTAGAACCCGTAAAATATGTGAAAACGGGTCAAATTAAAAGGAAAAGAAATAAGATTGCATGGTTTTCTCTTAAGTTTAGCTTTTCCTAGGCGGCATTCTGTGAACTAAATTTGTGAATCAGAAAATAATTCAAGAAGTGATCAATTAGAGATGCACTGTAGATCTTTTCCATTTCATTTCCAGGGTTACATTTCCGGGTTTTTAGAGTTGAACATGCCTCAGGAGTCTCTTCGATTAATTTTCTTTGCATCGTTCGTTATTTCGCAGAAGCTCAAAATTCTCATCATAGTTTTAATCTAATAGCTCGTTTAGGATGAAGTGGGCAGTCATTCTTCTGCTCTTGGTGAGAATTGATGCCGATGAGCCGTCCACAAATCTACCTTCGTCTGGTGATGTTGAGCCATTTGAGAAGGAGGAAAACGTCTACGTCCTCACCGATAGCAATTTCGACGACTTCATGAAGCAGCATCCGACATTCCTAGCAATGTTTTACTCTCCTACGTAAGTCGGTTTTTACTCCAGCATCTGTAATCGCTATAATAATCGAGTGATTTGAGTGCACAGTTGCGAGATCTTATTCCCTCGTGTTCCCTCTACAGTTGCACAGTAATATATTCCCTCCTCGAAAAGCATAGGGTGCGTTGGTTTTCTATATGATCTTTATCTGTACAGTTTTACTCCGAGAGCAGCAGTAGTAGCTGGCTCTACGAACTCTTGTGTAGGCTTTGGGGCTGACGAGAATTATGTGACCTTGATGCACCAAAGATTCGTGTAATTAATTAAAAGCTCCGGTTAAGTTAGTTTGAAGAGTTCGTTATTTCTCTTTACATACGTAAACAAACGAAACTATGTTCACACAATGTTCATAGTCACTAGTTTGTTTTCCGTAAAAGTATGTTGTGTCAATGTGACTTCCTGTTGACTTGTAGGAACGGGCTAAGTGTTTGACGTAAATTGATTTTCGATTTAAGGTTTACTCAATAGTCTAGAAAAGCTTTAACGTTTCTAAAGCTGCTGAGATTTTTAAGGAATAATGCATAACCTTTTATTTACTTAATAAACCTAATTTACCTATTTGCCTATTATCTCGTGAGGAATACTTTGTCTCTATACTACGAAGAGAATGTTCTTCAATTCTTTCTTTACCGCGGTTTTACCTCCATTTGTTTCAATTTCTTGAGATCGTGAGGAGTAGCTGTGGGTGCTGACACTACCATTGCTATAATGGAATTAGAAATATTGCCTCCATACGACCTTACCATCATAACCAATTTTAGATAATTTGATTATGTTTCTTAGTATCTTCGCTTTGCTTAACGAGAGCACTGGTGACGTTACTTCAATTACATTGAAAAAAAGTTCTCAGCGCTGACCAGTCCCAGAGGGATGCGCCATGATCGATTGGAGGTGTTTGAATGCATATCTGGCATTCACAATGACTCGCGCTGGCCTGCCGATGTATCGAGCCAGTGTTGGTATCCTCCCAGACAAGTCCGATAGCAATTTGCCGATTCTGGAACGATGGAAGACTTGATGAACCTGGGGCGCGGGAATTGATCCATATGTACGCCTCTGACCACTGCGCCATACGTACCCTTCAGTTATACAGTTTTGTTAAAATTCCTCACTACAGAGATTGTTACATTTCAAACGAGTCATATTTTTTTATTTAGACACTCGTTTTCGCAGTGGTACAAATCTAATGTGCTAACATATTTTCTATCAGCAACGAAATATAGTCTGTGCAAGCGTAGGTACTGCCATTTGCTGCTTTTTTCAACTTGTAATACCTTCACAGTCGGTATAATTTCAGTGATCGACAAGTGTTTCTTGGATAGTTAGACGCTTGACTGAGCTAGCTTAAAGTTCTTTACAATGTTGGAGACTTGACTGCCATCATTTCCTTGGAGCTTGGGTATCATTTTCGGATACTTCTCATGCAATGCTCGAAAAGTACAACGAATTTCCTGCGCTATGTCAGCCTTTAAAGAAGGGTAACTAAGAAATTCGTGAGATCCTGAAGAGCAACATTATCACGGGTTTTTTTTTAAAAACAGCCAGTTAAGATAAACTAGTTTTGAACTACGTACGATGGAACGATACGATGAACTCTCGAGGAGATGCGCTCGATAGATGATTTCAAAAGGAATTGCAGTTCCCCCCACATTAGCATTTAGTAGGCTTTATGTTTTTGCCAAGGTGCGTGTGCCGCTGTGGTCGGAGCTCTGCGGTACATATGGGACCGAACCCCTCGCCCCAAGCCCACCAAGCTGTCCATCCTTTTGGGCTCGGCAAATTGTTTCCTGACTTGTCTGGAAGGATAGCAGCACTGGCTCGATACATCTCTAAGCCACCGTGCGTCATTGTAACCAGATATACCTTCAATCACCTCCAACGGTACTTAATGAAGTCGAATGCATGGCGCATCCCTTAGGGATTGGTCAACGCCGAGGGCTTTATCCTTTTTTGTGTTTTTCTTTTGTCAGGAGTAATGGTACTATATTATGGATCAATGTGAAATATGCGTTGTTTTAAAAAGAACGGTGCATTGCTATCTCTGGCGACTGATACAAGAGTTACTCAAATAATTTTCGGTGGCATCATTTCTACTCAGCATAGCCCAGTTCTAATACCGATAAAGAGCGACGTACACTGTCATTGTTTCTACTAACTTTTGACCAGCTGTGTAGAAAACTGAAAACAATTTCCATCTTTGTAAATGTAGATTAACTGTGTTACTCATGTCTGACGCGTAGAAGAGTATAAAGCAAAGTTTTATCGAACCCTTTCTCACTTCCGGGTGGGCAATGATTCCCTGGGAAATTGCAAAAGTGGGTAGGTGTGCATTGTACTGGTGTACTGGGTGAATGGCACCACTCCACTATTGTTTCTTAGGTGCGTCCATTGCAAGAATTTCGCTCCCACTTACAACAAAGCAGCGACATTGATTTCCGTTCCACTGGTGAAGATCGATGCAACCGTCGAGAAAGCACTGGCAAAACGTTACGACATCCAAGGTTATCCAACGCTGAGGTTTTGGCAGGACGGTGAGGGACCGGAGGATTATAACGGTGGTCGAGATATTGATGGTGAGTGTAAACGATTAGTATTTTTACTAAGTTTGCTTGGAAGATATTTCACTCGCTGTGGTTTAAGAGGCTTTTCAATGTGAAACATGCTAAAACTCAGCTATTTTTTGCATTCTGGGTTTTTTTTCAAGAAATTGTGGACTGGGTTCTTTCGCATACGGATCCTAACTACAAACCGAAACCAGATGAGGTTATGACGCTCACTTCTGAGAATTTCGACGAGTTCATCAACAACGAAGCTCTGTCTCTCATCGAGTTTTATGCTCCTTGGTATGAGAACGATTTCGCTTCACTTGAAAAAAGTGTATTTCTATCTAAATTGTGTAGATGTGTTGTCTGATTTTAGGTGCGGTCACTGCAAAAAATTGGCCCCGGAATATGAGAAGGCTGCTAAATATCTTAAGGCAAGTGATATCTGTGTATATTGTTTCCTCTGCAAAGTTTTATGAACCATCGTTGCGAATGTCATGTTTCCTGATGGAAACGCGAGACTCCTCAGCTTGGGAGGCCGTGCTCGGATAACGAATCCCCCGCTGTACATCGCAGCCCGATACCCAAGGATACTTCTCAGCCACGATGAGACGGTGAATCGTTTGGAGGAAATGTTATATGAATAAGTGGAACTTTTAAGTATTTTCTTTCACGCTGTATCCATATCGTTTACAAGAAGCATTTTGTTTAAAGTTCGACTTTTGTTTCAGTTATCAATGGGACAGTTAATGATGTTCTTAAGCTTGTCAGAGTTATTGCGCTCGTTTAGGCTCAGGGTACCACTATTAAATTGGCGAAGATAGATGCCACTGTTGAAGAAAAATTGGCAGCAAAGTATGGCGTGCAAGGGTTTCCTACACTGATGATTATGCGTCATGGAAGAAGGTATGGTTTGTTTTCTGTTGACATTTTTATTCTGAAAATAGAAAGCCGTGTCGTCACTGTGATGATAACAACAAATTCATAGGTTATTTACCCTATTATATCGTGATTTCACAAGTTTTCCTGCCACCGACAAATCTCATACTTCCTCACTTATTAAAGTCATAATAAATCGCGACAACATCATTTTCAGCCTTTGTTGTATAGGCCAAGTTATTCAGTTACTTTCAAAGAAGCAGTGCACACGCGTCTTTCTCTGGACCCTTGTATAGTTTGTTGTTGAATACTGCTATCGACGTCACAAATTTTTATTTACTGCCTAATAATTTTTAATGACAGAGGGCATATAACATGTGACATATAACCATAATGTTGCTGAGATATTCGCGAAACACCGGACTTCTGGTGTCTGCAGTGGGGACCGAACACGCTATTACCCTTTCCGGGAGCTAACGCGTTCACCACTAAACCACGCGAGTCTTTCGTTTCGCCTGTCTCTCAGCCATGTTATTGACCTATAGGCGCTATCACCAATCACCCATCAACGGGATTGGTCTGAGCAGCACATATCGGCAATGAGCGTATTTGATTGTTCAAGAATGTTTACATCAGTGTTTGTCTCTGAAGTAAATGAATACATGAATTTTTTATAACTGCTGGTCTGATAGTGCAGTTGGCGTGCATATTCAGGAGCCTGTTGTTTCAACGTTTTTCTTCCACTATGAATTACTGCTGTCATTCTTCTTAGTTAGATGGTAATGCCGAAGCTGTTCGTGCTCTATACATTGTTCGGTACTGTTCGGTACTTACATGAGTTTGCGTTTACGCGTCTTGAATAGAAACACGATGATTGAACATTTTAGCACTATTCGTTTATCTTTCACAGGATTAATTGAAAAGGATAATGCTCTCGGCGTTGATCAATCCCTGAGGGATACGCCATGCATTCAACTTCAATAAGCATCGTTTGAGGTGATTGAATGCATATCTGGCCTTTACAGTGTGACTCCCGGTGGTCTGCCGTTGTACCGAATCAGTGCTGCTGTCCTCGCAGAGAAGTCTGATGCCAGCTTGCGTATTCCGGAGGGATGAAAGGTTTGGTGGGTCTTGGGCGCAAGGATCGTTCCCATCTGTACTGCAGGACGCCTCAGACCTCTGCGCTACACAAGTGTAGTTATAGCGTTTTTGAGCGTCATTGTCCAAAAAGACTGCATTTTTCCTGTTAATTAATTTTGAATGCACACACCACAATGTTTGATGCATTTCGTCTTGTTATTTCCATGCTGTGGACGTTTTACCAAAATTCAGAAACTTGTTACCAAACAGTCCGTCGTAATTTATTTGGGTTTGAGAAGTGTTTAGACGCCTAATTCAATTCATCTGGCACCCATTTGTTGAGATTCTTCACCTTTTCAGTGTCTTTCCAATGGCAATGGCTTGCTAAACACTTGACGTAGTGTTTTTTCTTTCAATCTTTCAAGCAGTTTTAAGGGGTTCGCTTTGATTGTCACCTCCCAATGATGGTCCTCAACTGCTGATGGACGCCTAAGACATTCCTAGCTACCAAAACTGACAGTACGAAACTTTTCGAATCATCTGTGCACTGCGCTTGGAAATGTTGTACTACGCCGTACTTCATTCACAGTGTATATTACTTTCAGCTCATGAAGAAAAATGATGTGATTTCCTTGCCTTAATATCTCAACAGGTCTAGAATGGTTGTAAAGTTAGTATCGAGAAAGTGTATCATGAAAAATAGTTGAGCAAGAAGTAGGCTTTGAGCTATTTTACGAAGAGAGTATAAGCGTTAGGTAGTTATGCAGTTCCCTTTTACGAACCATCTTTGCGTATTCTGTCAATCCTAGCTCTTCATTTATTTTCCTAATAGAAATCTTTGAGTGCTGATCGAATTAACCCTTTGTGGAATATTGAGATAGCTCTGTAGAGTGTTCCCAGATCTTAAGCACAAATATTTGCCGGACTCCTTGGATCAGAAGGAGCTTATCCCAGATAAATCGAGGTACCTGAAAGAATGGAAAGCTAGGTTGAGTAGTTGCAGAGTCCAACGAGATCATGCGTGTATTTCACCATATCTCAAACCACTGCAGTTTTAGCACTACTCAGTAGAACATGAATTAAACACTTAAATTTCATTCATTCAAAATTCGTCTTTATTTTTGCATCGGTCTAGTAAAGTAGCACACCTTAGTAAGTGTGTAAAGGAATCGTTCTGCGACCTATTTCGTTTTAAGGTTTTCCTTCCTTTTTAGTTCGAGTAGTTTTAATTGTTTGTTCCTCTGCCATAGTGCTGCTAACCTACTATGGCACAAACCTTGATTTTAAAGCAGTAGAAGAACTGTTGAGAAGCTATCAATACACATTGCAAAATTGTCCCTAATTGGCAAAGGACATCGTGAACAACGGATTCACTTGATGTGGTCAGCCGCAGTGAGCAGCACGATCATGAGCGCTTCTTTTGGACTCGTGTTGAGCTCCTCGGGCTATGACACGATAAGGGGAAGATGGGCAGCTCTGTTTGTCTTGGAAAATTCAAGCAGTTATCACACTAGTGAACTTCGAACCAGTAACATCATCTTGTGAACACTATTCAATGCTTCATCTCGCCCTCCATTAGTGAACTGTTGTGGCGATTGTAGCCTCTAACTTAAATTTGAATTGTCAGATTTCGGTTATGAAGTCATACTTGTCTGATGGCATTCTAAGTTCTTACCAAGATTAGGTTTAAATGTTGATCTGAGACATTATCGTATCAAATATGGTTAATACTTACCTGGATACTTGGACGGCTCGTCCTCACTGGTTGTGCGGGCTCTAGCATAATCTCCATTTTTCGGAGTTTTGCTGATTTACCCATTGTGGTTCCATCTCGTCCCGAGGTCAACCTGGCCAAAGTCTGCTCCAGGTTGTCACCACCACAGGTGGTTTCCGCCCTTGTGGATCAGAAAGAGATTTTCCACCATGCGAGTAGTTTGATACCAGAACGGTGATGGATCCTAGTATTGGTTAACCCTTAGCTAGGCTTCTTGATGGAAACGCCGGACTCCTCAGCATGGGAGACCCTGCCAGGGTATGAATCCCACCGCTGTACGTCGCAGTCCGACACCCAGGAACGCCACCCAGCCACGATGAGGCGGTAAACCGTTGAGAGAAATATGGTTAATAACTTTCGAAATACTATATGGCTATTTGTCATGAAGGAAAATATCTCTACTGTGTATTAGTCTTCACAAATCATAAAATATGATTCTCTTTCGGCATTTCAGTAATTTCTCTCTTGAGATGTGAGCATGTGAATGGTTGACTCGTTGGTTGACATTGTTTTCTATTCTTTTGCTTTTTTTTAAATTCTAGTGCTGTTATGTTTTTTTCTTTCTAGATTCGATTACAATGGACCTCGTGATGCACAAGGAATCGTTAATTACATGATCGATCAATCTAAGCCAGCTGCGAAGAAGCTTTCGAATGTTGGATCAATAGAGAGGTAGACGTAGGGAGTGTTTTCTCGTCCTGATGTTCGGATTTACTACAGACTAGTTTGAGATTAACACCTTGTCGAACGTTCACGTTTTGGCCTTTTTTTTTCATGTGGAAGAAATACTTTTTGTGCCCTAGTTTTGTGGTATGTTGCGCCGTACTTGATGACAGCGGGAATGAGGCAGATGTCTAAGCTAAAGGATAAAGGGTAAAGGATAAAGTACCGGCGTTGATTAATTCCTCAGGTATGCTCCTTGTATTCGACTTCACTAAGCATCGCTTGGAGACGATTGAATGCATATCTGGCCTTTACAATAGCTCGCGGTTGTCTACCGATGTATCGAGCCAGTGCTGCTACCCTCCCAAACAAGTCGGGTACCAATTTGCCCATCCTGGAGAGATGGAAGGTTTGGTGGGTCTGGTGCACGGAGATTGATCCCATGTCCATTGCAAGGCTCCCCCAACCACTGCGCTACACACTCCATTGTATGCATGTTACGGGGAGATTTTATCATGGAAGAATGACGAGTAAACATTGCGTTGAACGTAGATTTCGTCATATTCTGCATTCCGAAACCAAAAATATGCGGCTCTGCGGTTGTTAATTTGTAGTGCATAATAATAGTTGTCTTTCAAGTCAGATTAGCCTCCCATCTAGCTCTACCTGAATAATAGTATTTATCGACGAAGAACTCCACGTGTATCCCTGTCTAACTGGCGTATACTGAGCTGAATTGTTATAAAACGAACAGAGTGGGCGGCTTGTGCTGTTGGTGGTTAAGGTTTCTATAATCATATCAGTGAATGTATTAATTTCCATTGTAGGTTTATGGAGAAGGATGACGTTACCATTATTGGCTTCTTCACCACTGATTCGACCTCTTTAGAGGTCTATTCAGATGCGGCAGAGATGTTGCGAGAGGTATTACATGCCCTAATGTGGAATCTTTTTGGAAGATCTTACCAGAATAATTTAGGAGTTCAAATCGATAGGTTATACCGATGATTCGAACACGTTAAAGAAGTTTGGTGCTAAACCCAATGATATCATCATTTTCTACCCAAGTATTTTTCACAGTAAATTCGAGCCTAAAACCAGGTCATTTAATAAGGTGCGTTTTACCTATGATGTTGTTCTCCGTCCGGCTGCACTTTACAAAATAGTAAAGTTTGATGGTACTTCATCTACATTTATAACTAAATTCGCATAAGGGAATTATCATTCAAATTTCAGCCAAGTGCGACTTCAGAGGAACTGGTTGCATTCTTCCGTGATCACTGTACTTCTCTTGTCGGAAAAAGAACTAAGGCAGTTATAGCACTGTGTACCACTTGTCACCAGTGCCTCTAATTCAAAACATGACTAGAATATTCCAGAAGAACGCCGCCTTTCGATACCACAAACTCCCTTTGGTCGTTGTTTATTATAATGCGGACTTCTCGTTGCAATATAGGGAAGGGAGTGAATTTTGGCGTCAGAAAGTGCTGGCAGTCGCTCAGAAGGTCGGCTTTTTCTATTATTAGGTTGCTCAGAATAAATGGGCGTTTTTAACTCCATTATTTAAAATTTGATAACTAGCTCCAAACAGGAATTTATTAAACAAAAATAAAAAACGCTTGAATCTACACATTTTCACCGACGAGAGGCAAGTTTGTTTATTCCAGTTGCATAAAATTCTGGAGTTCTGGAAGCGATGAAGTCGTTGAAGGCATTTTTGCGTAATCGTGATTGGTGAAGCATCTCTCGCGCTGGAAGTTGTCAAGGTGCTTGAGGAAGTGGTAATCGAGAGAGGTTCGATGAATATGGTGGATGAGACAAGGTTTTGTAGCCCATAGCCCAACTCGTTCAACTTCTGCAGCACTGGTTCCGCAACGTGAGGTCGGGCGTTGTGGTGGAGAAGGATTGGTCTTTCTCTGTTGACCCGGTCGTTGTTGTTGGAGTTTACCATGCATTTCGTCAAATTGTTGGCAATATTTTGCCGTAATCGTTTTGCCCAGATTCAATAGGCTGTGATGAATCATCGCGGCTGCAGGCCACCAGATAGTCACCATAACCTTTTTGGTGCAATTTCGGCTTTGGGAAGTGCGGTGGAGCCTGAAACGCAATGCCACCACTGAGCTGAACGTCACCAGTTGTCTTACAGAATCCATTTCTCGTCACACGTCACAATTCAATCAAGAAAAGGGTCCTCTATGTTGCGCAGAATAAGAGCAGACGACACTTCAACGACTTTTTTGATTATCGTTCAATTCTTACGGCACCCACTAGTCGAGTTTTTTTGCCTTTCCTATGCGATTCAAGTGGGTCTAAATTCTTCCTGTGCCTACGCCATGCTGTTCTGCATGTTCTCGAACACTTGTTCGCGTATTTTCTTCCACTAGCGCCTTCAGTTCGTCGCCGAAATCGCCGAAAAGTTTATTGGGACGTCCGTGGTCTTCCTTATCTTCGAGGTCGAAATCACCGGATGGGAACTTCCGGAACCATGTTCGCACTGTTGGTTCACCAACACTACCTTCACCACAAACTTCATTATTGTTTGGGCCGTCTGTGCTGCACTACGACCGAGTTTGAACTCATAAAAGAAAATTTGACGAAAGTTAGTTTTTGACCTATAGAATTTCAAGGCCCCAATTTGGTAAAAAAGATCTAACTCTTGACAAAATATAAAGACATGATTGGAAAGGGGTATAAGATCAGCTTTCTAATGATGTACAGTATTGCAAGGTACAAGGAATATTTTATTGGTAGAAATTACATTAAAGCTAAAGTTTTAAAACACCTATTTATTTTTGAACAACCTAATATTTTAATATTTTCAAACTTTATCTCTAATTTATATGACTACATTTCGTCGGCAGAGAGATGAGAGTTGTTTTTGGAACTGTTTTAGTACTGTTTTGGCCAATTTCCCTGTATTGTTTCATTGTTTTGGTTTAAGTATCAAAAGGACAAGTATCATTTCGCCGTTTCTGATGAGGAAGAGTTTTCTGACGAGTTAGAGAACGCTGGGTTAGGTAATAACTTTCCTTCGTCAAATTTTATTTTTGTATTTCTGACAAATTTTGTAGTTCAGTACTGCCGCTTATAATTACTTTTTTCTTTGGATGACAACGAAGAAAATATAAGTCCATCTAAGGTGACTCCGGCCTCGAGCACAACGTTATCGTGTTTGGGTATGATGGCAAGAAATATCCAATGGATCCCGATGAGTTTGATGGGAGTCTGGATGAGAATCTGGAGGGATTCATGAAAAAGATCAGCAGTGGTTAGTTCTTGCCTCTGGGATTTAACCCGTTTCCTGACATTTTCTGCTAAAGTTTGTGGTTTCTTCAGGTAAGGCTAAGCCATTCATGAAATCGTCTGCATTGCCGCGTGATGATAAAGGTCCTGTGCGTACGTTGGTTGCATTGAACTTCGAAAAGGTGTATATCGTAGTCGTTTTTATAGTTTTCAAAGAGCTGTTTGTTATAGTAACATTGTTTAGATTGTCAACGACGAAAGTAAAGATGTGTTTATCCTCTTCTATGCTCCATGGTGTGGTCATTGCAAGGTTTGCTGATTTTCCTTTAACCAGTAGTGTCTGTTTCAAGTTTCTTACTTTCGTACTGAAAACCGGCTTGGTGTGAAATTACAGCACAGGTGTAATACTTTGTAGAGGAGAAAAGCATTGACGTCGGATATGTGCGGAATTTTTCTCACAAGTTGAAAAGTTAGTGTTCATACTGCTGAACCCTGTTTATATTCGTTACAGTCGTTCGAACCGACGTTTGTACAAATGGCGGAACAGTTTAAGAAGACACAACCTAATCTCATTTTTGCGAAGTTCGATGCAACAGCTAATGATGTGCCGGCCGCCTATAAAGTGGAAGGTTTCCCAACTATCTATTTCGTTCCTAGCGGAAGCAAGGTGAGAGTATTTTTTTTTGTTTCTGTTTGAACCAGCAATTTAGGATATTGCAGTTGACACCGATCAAATACGAAGCAGCTCGTACTAAAGAAGCTATTACGAGTTTCTTGAGACAGAAAGCTGTGGTGTCATTCCAAGGGAAAGAGGAACTGTAGAGGGTCGAGCACGTGTTGCATGTCTTCTATTTGCACAGCTGCCACTCTCATTCCTCTGTTTTTCATTTGTTTTGTTTGGTTGTATTTTGCTCTGGTACCTAATTTTTATCTAAAGACAAGCAGTTGGACACCCATCTTTTTCTTTTTCTGTTTTCTTATTTGTCTATTTATTTATCTGTTTATTTATTTGTTCTTAACGAACCGGCGGAGTTGTGAATCTATGTGGTGTTAATTTTTTTTTAATTAAAAGATTTTATCTCTATATGAGTAATAAATCTCCGAGGTAAGTTCATTGCTGGTTATATCTCCTTTCGTTCTGTCTTTACGTTCAGATTAAAAGTGGGTAATAAAATTTCAGAGATTTTAAAACTCCTAAAGACTAGGAATTCTGTTTAAGCGAACTACCAGGTTATGATCTGTTCAATGTTCAGCACACCATGCTGTTTATATAACTGTTTGTTTGACTTTTCATATATTACACAAATTTCCATAGGCGACAGGTTTCACTGCATCTTCGTTCGTTAACCTGTCCTTCGAAGAGAAGCGGTATGGGAAGAAAGCTCTTTACATCATGAAAATCGCACCGTTACTGAGGTACGCATAAATCGAAATTCCTTGTCGGTTTGAAGAAACACCGTTACAGTGATGAAGGTGTTGGATTTATAAAGATCGGAAGCGTTCCGACCACCTGGACAGTTCAGCTAACCTCCTCAGGATTTTCTTCCATTTAGGGGATATCGATCCGACTATTCACGAAGGAGACCATTTCTTGAGTGGAATTGTTCATTAAAATTTCGCTCGTATGTATGCTTTAACGGTGAGATTCACAACTTCCAAAGAATCGGTAGTTGGTACGCATAGACCAAACTCTCTTTGAGCCTGCCTTATTTGGACACTTTAATCGGTTAGAAGCCACGATTCTTGGGTATTATTAAGGGCATGAACGCTGAAAAGATCTCTCCTTCGAAAATTGGCTTCTACTTCATTTTGTCCAGAATATAAGCATCGACTTGTACATCTAATGGTCTAATTATGTATATACATGAATGGGTATGTTTCTCATGCAATTTGTATGATGCACGTTGGTTCGGTCAATAAGTAATCAGATGGCTTGGAATTGCTTGAAACGTAGTTCGGTGTGGTCTCTAACAAGTCTCGCGTCTTCATCTGTTTCGGGCAGCGGTTTGCCTTAGCTCGGCTTATAGGTAGAACTGTCGCACTACTCGCATTAGGAAACCGTGTTGGGAGATGAATTCCGTGTACAGTTCAACCTCAAGAACAGCCGTCGAGGGTTGCAGAAGACGACATTTACGGAATTCGATTTGTCTGAGAGACCACCGCTATTTCGTGTTTAAATGTTCGATCAGTCAATATTTTGTATCGTATTTCGTCAATGTTAAGAGAGCGCGTGTGGCGCAGTGGTTGGAGGCGCCTTTGTGACACACACGTGGAGTTGATCCCCGCGCACATGGCTCGCCAAGCCTTCCATCCCTCCGGGGTCCAGCAAATTGCTACTAGATTTGTCTGGGAGGATAGCAGCATTGGCTCGATACATCGGTAGGCCACCGCGAGTTATTGTAAAGGCCAGCTATGCGTTCAATCACCTCCATCGATACCTAATGAAGTCGAATGCATGGCGCATCCCTCAAGGATTGATCAACGCCTAGAGCTTTATCCTTTTATCCTTTTATTTCGTCGATATATCAGCTTTTGCTTTATACCAGATTTTCTTTCGAAATACTTTTCTTTCAAGTTCAAAATGTCTTTTGTGATAAAAAATAGGTGATAGCGGCAGAGCAGCAATGGTGGTATTTTTTTTCATTTTATATGACCCGTTTTCACGTCTACTCTGCGGATCCCATGACTTCTCACATTCAATCCGTTTCCTCGCATCCATCGTCCACGAAGGTCTTCTTGAGTTGCTGCTTGAGGATTTTCACTTCATCTTCAATGTCGTAGAATACTGGTCGAGCAATTCTCCCTGGAGTCTTGAGATAGTCGGGCTGGAGCGTTCCCAATTGAATCGCATGATAAATGAATGATTGGTGATATAATGTATGGATATCCCTTCAATTTTGTTAGGGGTTTAGTGGGGTCGTAAATGTCATAGTGATGTTAACTCTATTATTTTAAAAAACCGATAGTTAACCAGTTTTTTCGGATGTTTGTCTCCAGGTGACTACGTCTAACTATAAAGTGCTCCGGAAATATATCTCCTCGACGGAAAAAGTTATTCCTTTCGGGAAAGGAAGATGTGTTTTCTGAGTTTAAACCTCGGTATCTTGAGCAGAAGCTCCTAACTGATCTTCTTACATGAAGGATGTTGGATGGGTTAGGTTGTCTGTCTTAGGCAGCTGACATGTTAAATGCTTACAGAACTTGACAGCCTTTGTTGCACAGAATGAGCTTCTACCTTAAGTACACAGATAATCACGACGTTCACACATATTAGTTGCCCGGTTATGGCTCTGCATATGCAGTTTTTAACCTATACAAAGAAGTAATGAAGTAATGAAGTAATTGGAAGTACAGGATACATGAGTCTGGATCGGTTCCAAGGAACCATTCTTTAATGCAGCCCGAAAAATCATCTAAAGATCACATCCAAGAGCATGTGAATACGACCAGCTCCTACATCAAAGTACAAAGAACCATCAATGTTTACTTTCTGTTTAAAAACAATCAAAAGAAGAAAGAACCTTATCCGCGAAGTGTGATGTGTTTCCTGCATCTGAAGGGACGGAGACTACTGACTGTTTCTGGTACACAAGATGACACTCTGTTAATTTTCGCACAAGTTTATAGAATTTGAAGAGATCGGCGATGATGAGCTGAAGTCAATTATAGCTCGATAAGTTTCAGTGGACAGATTTCAGGAACACTGTTGTTCTCATTTCACAGCTAAAAGTTATCTATTCTACATGGAAAACGGTCTATGGAGGAACAGTCTTCTCATAATAACTAGAAAATGTTTGACAGCGTCAAATCTGTTACCACGAGATTACCGCTCTCATTATGAAAAATCGGAGTTGTAGTGCATAAAAATCCCAATCGATCCGAAAAATCCCTTCCCTGTGACGAAAGTCTCTGCGGACGACCATTACGAGATTCTAAGAAGACCACGTTCGACCAGCTTCTAGTAGGTCAATAGGAAGAATGTATTACAACCCCTCTCGAATCGACATGCGATAGTGATGATGACGACTGTAAGGTAAGGAAAGAAGACGAAGAAATGCTTTTCAGCCTGTTATGTTGGCACAAAAAGCTTAATCATGTAGGTAGGAATTATTCATGAAGAAAACTCATAACAAAGCTACCTAAATTTGAACTATGATTTTTTTTACAGACCTATTTCCCTTTGACGTCGCAGATTTCACGCATACACTAGCAAAAAATCGTTTCGTTAAAGAACAACTATTAGAAGCGACGTCCCATAAATGAGCGAATGTTTCTCAGACATAGAAATACGTGGTCTTTCAATAAAGCACGAAGGGTAAAGCGTTTGGTGTTGATCGATCCCTTAGGAACGTGCCATGCATTCGACTCCACTGATCATCGTAGAGGTGGCTAAATGTATATTTCCTATAACATGGCTTGCGAGGACCTACTCTTTCATGAAGAACGTACTATTATCCTTCCATCCAAATTTGTTACCACTGCGCTACACACGCTATCATATTGGAATTTTTCATTCTATTGTTACATGATCTCACATCACGTATACCACACCGTACAAATCTCAATAATTCCTGCGTTTATTCGTTTCCTTTCATCCACCATCCGCACCAGTAGTCGTCGAGCATTTTTGCCTGTGGCTTCGGCTGCTGCAAAAAAAATTTTTTTCGTATCTGTAACGAATGTCGTTGAATGCCGGTCGAGTCGATTCTTTATGGAATTCTGAGATAGGCTTGGTGAGAGGTGTCCCGGCGTGGATTGGAGATTCTCAACATGTCCCAGATAAGTGTGTCCAATTTCCTAACCGCGGCCGTACCAGAGCTTGCTAAGCCTGGAATGGGGTCGAACCAGGGCCACCGTGGGTACAGCCGTCGCTTACAGTCAAACGGGATCACTAGCACTATGATTAGAAATTTATTGCGCTAGTGTTCCTCTTCTAGAAAATGGCATGCACTACAGATTAGTTTAGTCTCCCATTACTTGATGCTTAATAGTTGAATGGCCCGTCTTCGCTGGTTGTGCGAGTCCCAGCATGATCTCCATTTTTCAGAGATTTGCTGGTTAAGCCACTATGGTTCCCTGGAGTCCCGAGGTCAGCCTGGCTAAAGTCTGCTCCAGGTCTTCATCACCACGTGCAGTTGCAGCCCTTGTGGATCAGAGGGAGATTTACCACCATGGGACTTTGATACCATGACGGTGGTGGATCCTGGTATTGGTTTACTTTTAGCTAGGTTTCCTGATGCAAACGCCGGGCTCCTTCTCAGCTTGGGAGACCCTGCCAGGGGTGAATCCCTCGCTGTACATCTCGAAGTCCGACACCCAGGAGCACCACCCAGCCACGACAAGGCGGTAAGCCCTTGGGAGCAGTCTCCATTATTCGCTAGAAAGTCGCGAAGGCAGTAGTTTTTCTGTTTTTTCGTTCAACATTTGTTTTCTAGGGAAACCGAGTGACCTTGATCCTGGGTGGTTGAGTAGTTCAGGATTCATACAAATATACATCGATCATAACCTCCTTTCAAACACATGACGGAGTAAGTAACGTCTTTTTGTACAGATGTCGTCATCTTCTTTAAACGAAAATTTGTTCTATTCTGTGTTCTTCTTGGAAGAATGCCTGCAAGAATATGGTATTGGTGCAGCTCGATGATATAACTATTAACATTGTGCTTTAACGCTCCGGCGTCAACACTAACTGTCTAATAATCGTCTATCATTATAGGGGCTCGCATAGTGAGGAGGTTAGAAGTGCTCCGCAGCACACATATGATCGTTAGTTTGACTCTCGGGCCGTCAGAATGGTACCAAACTTATCTTGGAAGGATAGCAGTACTGAACTAATACATATGTAAGACCTGGTACCTCCCTGTCAGTGTACAAGAGAGACATATATTCAACCAGTTTTACGATGATTGGTGAGGTCGAATGCATGCGACATCTTTCAGCGATTGATCGACGGCAGACACTTTATCTTTTACCTTCTAATTTCCCGGTAGTTTGGAAGATTCGAAGAGTTGAGGGCTTCACAGCTTTATAGAAGAGTCTGCCTTATTGCTCGAAGAACGTTTTTTCAAGGCACCATTTTCATTTTAAAGTTCAATCTTCAACGAATTTGATGCAAGTATGGAAGCCATAAAGATTAACGACACATCTGGAGAAACTTGACGTTCTGACGAGATGCTGCTCTTTCAGCTACTTTGCACCTCGTGGACAGAAGCCTGGATGGAAAAAAAGAGAAAGTGATACGTCTTATGATCTTCAGAAAATCAGAATTTCGTCATAGCAGAACAGGAAAATCTGTCTATTGCTAGGAAATATCTGCAAATTTTAATATTTTCGTTTCATTGATGCAGTCGATTGTGTGTTTAAATATGTCCAAAATTCTTGCGTTGAAAGACAAGTTACCTCAGGCCGAGCATCAGTCGTGTGAAGAAAAGCCATTCACTTCACCTGTTAGCTCAAACGAATCAAGAGACTCCCATGCCAAAACAATTGTCGAGTGGAACACTGTAGTACCCTGAAAATCTATTATCGCCGTTGATCCTTTAGAATTTGCGATGGAATACATAAAATGACAAAATGACAGTTGTTCTGGATGACTTAAGCTACTTAATACTGTACTAGCTGTGGTTTATCCGAGGAGATGAAAAGACTGACTCTTCCGCTTTAATCTCCGCTCGATCGTCACCATTTTTTGCTTGGTAGTCTTACAAGAATAGAAAAAATAGGGCGTCTTTCATCTTTCCATTTGCTTTTAAAGTTTAGAAACACAAAGATGTGAATAGCAGAACCTTGAGCAGTAAACTACACGAGATTCGAACTATTACAGAATAGGAAATAACGGATTCCGCGTTGAGATCCGATATCACGTTGTACGCGATCTAACGATTATATGACGTTGATATGAATGAAGACTGATGTTGTATAGGTGAAAAGGTGCAGAATATAACAAAATTAGATGAATATATAAATGAAGCAATGCTTTACATTTTTGGTCTACAAATAATACACTGGGATTCGGCTCATCACATGTTGTCGTGGAGGAACCGAGGAAGAATGGTCGTCGAATGACGAAGACGTCTATGCGTTTGGTCTCCCTGCTCCGGATTGAAATTGCAGTCGTGTCCAATGACGTCTACTTGTATCGGTCCAGGTAAAATGATTGAAAGTAGGACATGCCAGAATCCGCGCTATATATTCGAACCAATTTTTCTTACTAGTCGTTTTCTCTCGTGATATAAGAACGAGGTTTGCCTATTTATTTCCGCATGCTATCCGCCTCCGTGGCTTTCCGTCAGCCTGCTGTTTGCTCACACCCCTCTCAGCTTTGTTTTTACAGTCTTGGCTCTAGCAAGAAGCAGACACATCCCTCTTCAACTTTCGATGCCAAACACTTTCGCCCGTACTTCATCTCACGCTAAGTATAGAGAATTCGTTATGGTCATGTCGATCGATTGTTCGTTCCTCTCTTATCGTTCATGCCTTTCCTACTCCTTTTTTTAAATGTCTCCTTTCTTGAGAGCTTTCAATCATCCACAGTAAATCTGTCCTTGTTTAGAAAATTGGTTATTACTAGTCTGCCTACGGATTTCGAATTGGTTCAACAAATTTTCAACGCAGACTTAAAATCGTAGCCTGCTTGTTTCTCTGGAATCCTTCCTCGTGGTCAAGACACCGTACAAATCCAATATTTCGGACATTTTTCATTGGGCTTGACATTGGCCTTTTCATGGAGTTTCGATCATAAACGGAAAAAGGCAAGAAATAAGGAATGAATGAACGTTCGATGGATTGAGAAAGTAAAGTCTCTCCATGCAACATGACGATCATTTGAGTGTAGCAATTTTCTGCAAAAGAAGCAGGATTTCGACTACAGTTCTCCCCATTAATCGTGTGGAGTGAAACGAACTGAGCCATAAGGAAATGTGCTTTCTCATCACATCATATTGGTAGGTCCACGCCTTAGCTATCATGTCGAACCTCATTGATGTTCCTTCGAAGTGATTGATTTGCCAATGATAGAAGTTCTGACTAATGTTGTGAGGCAGCTGAAACCAGGTGCTGTTATTATTTACACCTTAGGACACATTAAAACAGATGCGTCGTGCTGGCTGGCCGGCTGGCTTTTACACACACCACTGTCCTCTCTGATCTGATAGAGCAGAAGAAACAGCGGTTGCCGCCGTACACCGGTTAATATCGTCTGTTCCGTTATCTTAAGCCCAAATCTCTCTTCGAACGTGTTTCATTAGTAACCTCACTTACCCTCTCTTTTTATTCTTGTTTCGCTCCCATCGGTAGTGTGGCTAGTCGTGGTGTCATCTTATCTTCAACTGACACTAACCTGCTGCTTCGATCTTTCAGCATGTCTACTATTGAGGTAACCCACGAGGCAAAGCTCTGGGATTGGCCACTTCAAAGTAACGAAGGTGTCGTTAAGGTGGGTGAACATTAACAATCCCTTGAAAGCAGCCATTTATTTGAAAACATTCGGTGACCTCTTTTCCTATTTCTCGATGCATTTGTTCATCTCCATACCAATGGATCTTATCGAGTGCCTCACTTACTTCCATTACTCAGTGCTTCTAGGTTGTCAACACCAACGAAAAGTTTGAGGTCGGGCTGGACGCTCAGTTTTTCACTCCGAAAGAAATCGAAGTGAAAGTATGTGGGCAGGAATTGTTGATCCATTGCAGACATGAGGTTATTTATATATTTCTATTTATTTAACAGAGTTCCAAAGAAAACTTGGATAAAGCTCGTTGAAAAGAAAACAGTGAGGCAGTTTTGAATCTGAGGTATCGTATTTTTCCGTTATTATAACGATCGATACCCGAGCAGGGGATTTACAACGGAGCTGAGACGCACGCAAAAATGTGTTTACCGCAGCTGCGAGAGGTCTCGTTTCATTCCGTAATCCATCCGTGGGGTAGTGAACGATGTCTTCAAGTTCACATCAACTAGTAGAATCCATCATTTCTTCCCTTCATAGCTTCTCCTCAATACATAGTACATCCACATGAGACAGGAATTTGTTAGGATTTCGAGGGATATCAGCCCTGCTTGAATGTAGTGGATTGGGTAGGGGCGCCCAGCACTGCACATGAGGATATCGAATCGATCCCAAGCCGAAGGCTAACCAAGCGCTTTAAAATCGGAAAAGTGGTACCAGACCTGTTTGGATGCATAAAGCACTGAATTAATACGTCATTAGGCCATCGAAAATCATTGCAAAGGCAAGGTACGCACTCAGTCGCTTCTACAATGCTTAGTGAAGAAAGGCGCATACAAGGCACATCAGCACTTTATACTTTAACCTCTTTTCTGCATTACCGGATCACCAAGTGTAGGATGTCTATCTCCTCACCCCATCATATGGAATGATACAATTTTTTTCGTTCCATATTGCTCTATTTTCCTCCTCCATTTCAGGGCCTATGTGAATACGAACCACCCTAAACTCTTCTTTCTGAAATCTAACTGTCGTCACGTGTATATCACCCAACCCAAATGGCGTTATGAATTCAATAAATGAGATCTCGAACCATGGAAGGATTTTGGTTGGTTTTGGTTGGCCTGCCCGGCAAGGATTGCTGGAAAGGTTGTCGTAACGACTTTCCCATTTGCTTGTTACGATGTGCATTGTAATTTCCTTACGAAGGCTTAACTATCGCAAATATCAGAGATATTGGATGAAGTTTAACCAGTTGAACAGGTAGATTTCCGACATGGATTTCGCTGGTTGGTCCTTATTCGAATCCTTTTCAGAATCAAGTGGAAGTCCAACAGGAATATCACCTGTACTTTATTTTGATATTTGTCGACTAGGAAAAAGTGATTGAGAGCGAGACTAGGTACCATTCTATCAGTGCTCAGTAGCCAGTGGGGAGAACCCACCCACCTTCTACCTCCCACAACAAGGTCAACGAAGTGGCGAAAAGTATATCGCTGTGAATGAATTATCAGAAAAAAAATCAAGAAGCAGAATATTACGGAGAAGCCGAAGTGAAAAAATCTAAATCTATGGTTATTTTATTATGGTGGCCAACCACATCATAGCCATATCTTACCGGTTCATGAATATGAAAGATCGCATGAAGGAGTAACTGCGCTAAAGAATGATGGCAGCATAGACTACGTTCGGTCCTCACAGAGAATCTGCCGACCATATGGGACATCGAAAACTCCGCGCCCAGCATTTGTTCCAGCAAATGGTACTAAAAAAGGCGGAATGGCATCTCAGCCATTTTTTAATTGTTACACACTATCTGCAGAGCGCTGGATCATAAAACATCGCTGGAACAAACAACATGAAACAGAAATAAGCGGTTCAGAAAAGGCAAAAGTCACTTCGGTTTCAAGAATCATGAGAATACACATCCAAAGAAATTGAAAGAAGTCCTAGTTTGCTGGCAAGCCCACGCACTGTTGTTACAAGTCCTTATTGAGGATAACGTCTTTGCTCTGTTGTCTTTTTCAAAATTACAATTATTCGAGTGTCTTGTTCAAAGTTCCTATTTATTACGACGTGGCTCTTCATTGTCGCGTCGACTACTGGGTGAATAGAAGTTAACTATACACCGTTATTCTTTCACCGTAGGTCATTCGCACAGTGCTCACCCCATCTAATTCAATTTGATGCGATTGCCAGGACCCAGCAATAATTGCTGTGGACACTTGACTCCAATCATACTGGCTAGTACGACGTTGGTGGAACGTTGGGGGCAACAAAAACTTCTAACATTTTCGTGGAGGCTTATCAATAAACCAACATATTAACGAGGGAAGAGTTTATGACAGTTAAGGGGAAGAAATAATAGTGTTCTGTATCATGAAGTTTCAAACGTCTCCGAGGACGAATAGCGGATGCACTTACGGCTCTTGCGATTGGGTGTTTTCGCAGTTTGAAATGACTGACTGGTCAAATAATAGTATATTTGCAAACGTCACCATGATCGAAACAGATAACGTCGTCGATGACCGTCATGACAAAACAGCATGAAAGGAAGATGTGCTCGGCCAGCATAACTCGTTCGCACAGGCTACGCAAATAACCAAGTACCGAAGACATGAGGAACATAAGAGTTATTTGAATTATGTAGAAGGAAGCACGATTATGCAAGTTTTTTTTATGGAAAAGTTATCACTTGATAATAAAACTGGGAATCGGCATTACTGCTGTCGTCCTACTGCTTACCAATAGTCTACAGCTCACTTGGTGTAGTGGCTTTCGTACGTAGCTTAGTGCTTAAAAGAAGCATAAAAGCTGATGAAGTCTTCGGCGTTTACCAACCCATGAGGCGTGCTCTTTGCATTCGTCTTCATCAAGCATCGTTAGATATGATTGATTGTATATCTGGCCTACACAATGATTTGCAGTGGCTACCAATTTGCCGACCTCGGAAAGATGGGGGTCTTGTCAAGCCAGTGGAAAGGCCGGAATTAAGGCAAAGATCACGTGTATATTACCGGGCACCTTTACATAAATGCATAGTTTAAGAGACTAACCATCGCCATTCGAGATCAGTTTTGCTGGTGGGACAACTCCTTTAGCACTTTGAGTTCCAGAAGAATTATAAATGAGAGTGAACAATTAATGAAACCCTTTGAAAGTACTAGGTGGTTCAGAGATAAATGAGCATTTTAAAACATTTGTTCTAATATAATTTTTACCAATAAAATATTCCTTGTACCTTGTAATACTGTATATCATTAAAAAACTGATCTTATGCCCCTTTCCAATCATGTCTTTATATTTTGTCAGGAGTTAGATCTTCTTTACCAATTTGGAGGCTTGAAATTCTAGAGGTCAAAAACTAACTTTCGTCAAATTTTCTTTTATAAGTTCAAACTCGGTCGTAGTGCAGCACAAACATCCCAAAGCATTAATGAAGTTTGTGGTGAAGGTATTGTTGGTGAACCAACAGTGCGAACATGGTTCCGGAAGTTCCCATCCGGTGATTTCGACCTCGAAAATAAGGAAGGCTGCGGGCAACCCAATGAACTTGGCGACGAAGACTTGAAGGCAGTAGTGGAAGATTTGAAGACGCGAACAACTGACCCAGAGCTTGCAGAACGGCATGGTGTAAGCACAGGAACAATTTCCACTCAGGTGAATCGCGTGGGAAAGACAAAAAGCTCGACAAGTGGGTGCCGCACGAATCAAACGATAAACAAAAAAAATTTGATTTGAAGTGTCGTCTGCTCTTATTCTGCGCAACATAAAGGACCCTTTTCTTGATCGAATTGTGACGTGTGACGAGAAATGGATTCTCTACGACAACCGGCGACGTTCAGCTCAGTGGTGGCATTGCGTTTCAGGCTCCACCGCACTTCCCTAAGCCGAAATTGCACCAAAAAAGGTTATGATGAGTGTTTGATGGTTGCAGCCGGGACAATTCATCACAGCTTTTTGAATCTGGGCGAAACGATTACGGCAGAGGAGCATTGTCAGCAAATCAATGAAAGACACTGTACGCAACAACCGCTGGTATTAGTCAACAGAAAAGGACCACTTCTTCCCCACGACAACGCCCGGCCTCGCCTTGCGGAAGCAGCGCTGCAAAAATTGAACGGTTGGGCTACGAAACTTTGCCTCATCCACCATATTCAGCAGACCTCTCGCCTACCGACTGTCACTTCTTCTTGACAACTTCCTGCGCGAGAAATGCATCAACCACAATGACGTAAAAAATGCCTTCAACGAATTCATCGCTTCCAGAATTCCAGAATTTTATGCAACTGGTTAAACTTCTCGTTAGCAAAAATGCTTAGATTTAAAAGATTTCCATTTTGATTAATAAAGTTCTATTTAAAGCAAGTTATGACACTTTAAATGACATAGTTAGAAACGCTCATTTATTTCTGTGCAATTGGTGCTTGTATGGTAACTTTCAACGTCGGTTACTGGAGGAAGTCAGCGATTGTCAGCTTTCTAATACAAGATCGTATCGCTGTATTGGTTGTGTAGAGCTGTGAATTGTTGCTTTACAACATCTTTTCCGAAGCACAGGAGGTCTTCCTGACCATATTGTATGATAATGTAGTACAAAAAATCTTGAATTCGTTCAAGATACTACGTCTTCGAGTTTCTGAGCCCTCAAACCTTGGTAGTGGCTATCTGTGTGGTTGAATGTTTTGAGTGATGAAGTATTGATTTGTCGTTGTAGTCACGTCCGGACGAGCACGGTTCGATCGCTCGTGAGGTGCATCGTGCGTACAAACTGCCGTCGGATGTGGATGTGAGCACGCTGAAGAGCAATCTATCGAACAGAGGAGTGCTGTGCATCAGCGCCAATAAGCTACGCAAATAATGTCGCTCTTACGGTGTTTCGTTCTGTGTTGATTGCCGTAAAAGAAAGCTGAACTATTATAAACTCGTCCAACTATGATCGCTTAGCACGAAATGCTCTGCTCATCGTTTCTATTCCCTATTCTTTTATTAAGGCCTTTGAACCATATATGGATGATAAAGTGAATGTCAATCCTAGTGCTGACCGTATCGCCGAATACGGTTCAGCCCATTTCGATCTTGTTATGAATCAGTTCCACATATATGTTGTTCTTGTTGATGTTAATCCAAATCGAGCAGTGATCATTAGAAAAAGTCCAGATGTCTTTATTTCACATCAATCTGATGGCAGATCCTACGTTTATTAAAGAACCTGCAAGCATTGTCACAGTTAATTATAAAGAGCACTGTGTAGCTGAGAAGAACCTTCAAACAAACCGTCCGATCAAATCACTGCGAAAGTTGGCTTCTAAGGGACTTCCTATTCAAATATACCCAGCTTAGAATAGAGCAGATAAAGCATGTAAATCACATCGTTTCAATTATGATGTAAAGGACAACTATAATACAAAAGCATCTATTTCTTCATAAAAGAACTCGTCCAAAAACGAAGTGGACGAGAAAACATGTCTTACGAATTCTGAACATTTCGAAAGTACTATGAAAATTTGTTTCTGAGAAGATTGATAGATGGTAGTAAGACGTTGCTTACAGTCAAGTTAATGATACCTAAACCTAGAAGTTTTTACGGTTTTTTATATAATGGAAAGAATATCGGAATCATTAGCAACACAGGGAAGGTACGAATAAAGAAGATCTCATTGAAAACAACTCCCGTCGTGATAGGAAAAAATCGCTATCAAAATAACCACATATTCGCTACAAAGACTTTGGATAAAAAAACATCTTGATTTATGCTCACAACCTCGTATGCAACAATCAGTATGCATTCTTGATAGTGGCTCATGAGAAGTCGAAACTAGGTTTGATGTAATAGATCCCCATTGGTGGAAACCGCCGAGTATTCAGAAGGTCTCGAACTTATGCATGAGGGATGGTGCGTTCCGTGCTCGATTCGCGCGAGAACAAGCCGAACTGATTTGGTCGTTCAGACTGGATGGACCGCAGCTGAATATGCCGATGTCGGAGATCTGAAAGCATAAATCTTCTTCATGAACCTGGTGTTCAGATGAGTTCAACAACTGCCGTCTTCGAAGGACGTCACGATGCCAGTGACAACGATCACTTGTTGACAAACATCATAACATAAATGGGACGGGTTTATCATCAATAATTTATGCAGAATAGGAAGAGATTCGTATGGCTGCCGTATATCTTCATGGAATACCTTCGATGGATAATATCCATTACATGGTCACAAACCGTCATCCATCAAAATCCTAAACTTCTACTTCCGGATTCGTATGCTGCTTAGAGATTTGCTCTTGTTCATAAAACTTCTTGAACTCTGTCTGTTTCATTAGATTCTCTCTGGAGTCCTGGGATAACCCCAGCGGAGAATTCCCAAATCTTCACCACAGACAGCATTCAGTTTTTGTGTATCTGAGGGTTTTCTCCCAGAAAACGCTGGCACCTGGTAGTATGGGGAAGTTGACTGACTAAGGAAATAACCAACTTGCGAGTGCTATTTAACGGCATCGCCAACTATTGGCCTCCCAGTGCCCTATCCATACAAATGAAATATGATGGGTCATCTCTGGGAAGTAGGGGACAAAGCTCGGTTTGTCGGTATCTAAGCTCGTGGAATTCCGTGGGACGATTGTCGACTGTAAAATTTTAATGCATGTTTTACCAAACCGACTTTCACTTGAACTCGGTGTAAATAATCAATAAATATCTTACCGTTGTTCAGCTTACACGAGGTTGTTATACAATTTTTATTGGCTAGCGTTCCCACGTCTTCGTTTTTCTCAGAGCCGATGATTGGATTCGATGTGCGCAGTCGTTTGTCTTCTCATTGTGAAACGACGTTAGCGGAATAAAAGTTGTATAACAACTTCGCGTAAGCTGAACGATCCAAAGATATTGTAATGCATATTCGTGTCACTGTGCAGGAGATGAAGAAGATGGGGCAGATTGTAGTTAACACTCCAGAATCCGCTTAGCTGAGACTAAAATGAAGCAGTTAGGTTGAAAATTCCCACCTCGTTGTGAACACTCTGAATGTACGAGAAGAACGCGTCGAAATCCGGACGACCGAAATGATTGTGAGCTCGTAATCCGGTGAACATCGACTTGCCTTCGTGATCACCACGGAAGTGCTTCTCACAGATGTACTGAAATGCCCTTTTATCCCAACTAAACAATTATTTGGAAAAAAAAAATGAGAAAAATAATCCATGGATACCGTTACTTTCATCTTCTACTTCGAAACATAAAAATGGTCATATCTAAATTTCAGCTTTAGTAGTGCTGATGCTTCACTTTCGCAATAACTTGGAAGGTATCGATACCTATTATTATTACTATTATTATTATTATTATTATTATTATTATTATTATTATTATTATTATTATTATTATTGTTATTAGACAAGAGAATATTCAACTTTTCCTTCTCTTCTAGGAATGTCCTGTTTTAAAAAATCATCGGCTACTTTCATGGAAGATTGATATCTTCTCATTAATTCTATCGAATATTTGCTCGAAGACTCGACCTCTACTTGAGGAATCTATAGAATTCCGAATAAGCGGGTATGTGAGAGCTGGAATCCATCTTAAGTCTATTACTATAGGTAAAATTTCGGCCTTAGTTCAATTTTTAACATTCAAGTCAACAATGTAACATATTTGAAGAGTGGCAAGAAGAAGAAAGAAGAAGTTCTCGGAACTGATCAATCTCATAAATGAGTTCTCATCTAAAAAAATTTGATTGAGTAGTGGTTTCACTCGAACAGTGAACAATTCTTGTTCCAACCAGTAAACACCTGTGTTTCCCACTATGATAGAGCAATTTTGTTTTCATGAACTCATTGAATCGAGGGAAAGACATTCTCTTTCTGTCAAAAAAAGGTCTGAACAATAGATGAGCACGACGACGAGTGACGATTCAACGAGTTGCGCCAACTAATCCAAAACCCAGTTTTATTGAAAACATCTGGAAAATGGAAAACATGCCTGCTTGGTCAGAAATCTACTTACCAACATTGTAGTTCGCAAATCAAATTTGTGGAAGAACTGTGTGACGAAGATGTGACCCTCTATAAGTCGATTCTGATCCAGTTCTTCAACGTCCTTCAGCACATCGATAAACCACTCGTAGTTTTTGTGAGTCGGACAAATCCATAGAAAGTAAACCTGGAACGAAATTACCGATGCTTCTAAAATTATTGAGGATACCTTAGATTTTTCAGTATTGCATCGCTATGCTTTAGATAGAGCCAAAATTAGATCATAAGTAAAATATTTCAAAAAACCGAAGACATTCACGTTCAGGTTAGTTTTGAATTTTAGCTAAAGGAAAATGGTCGTGTGTCTAGATTCTCCTAGATCATGTCTCCTATCAGATTGGTTACATACGACGGATTAAGTTTTCGTCAGGAAACTTCTAATCAGAAAAAAGTGAAAAGAAGGAATCCTAGCCGATGTATCAAAACGAGAAAAAGAGGCAGTAAATGTGAAGCAAATGCCTTTTTGCATTTGATGTTGTGATGTCGTCCGGACGTGGTCTCCAAAACGAGATCGGTTAAGGTTGATGCGTACGGTGTCACACCGATTCCGCCACCAATGAGAACAGCCACTTCGTAATTGGTCCATTCCTGAAATAAGTTTTGTCTCATGTAAATTAGTTTAACTCTCTGCAGCACATATGAAACAAGTGAACGTGATCTTGGAAGATGCTCCGAAAAATCAGCACCTGAAAGAAAGTTTGCCTTTTTCAAAGCCGTCGACGTTTGACACGGTGGAAAAAAGTGTCTTCGATCATCGACCGGTTCATGAGTGTTTATAAAAGTTAAACTTCTAGTAACTAGTGATTCAATGGTAATCACTTATGTGATTGTTTTCTTAAACGACAGCTTAGAAATCTGAAGCACACACTCATTTCTTGATATGCTGAACGACTACTCCCCAAGCGCTCGTTTTGACCTCGCTTAGAGACTGGCTCAATTGTAACCATCCTTTTTGCTATGAATACAGCTAAATGTCTGGTTTAAAATAAAAACACCTGATTGTGAGAAAACGATGGACATGGCTAATGTCTTTTCCTGGACTTTTTTCTTCTTTTCTTAATGGTCAGTCATTAGCTCAGAAAGTATGAAAAGAGAAGCTAACGTGGGCAACAACTAGAGAAACGAGTGAAAAATGAAATGTCAACCCTTTGCGATGCAAATTCAGATGTGCCCAGCACAAAAAAAAACATTTGACCAAAATTTAGCGATTATTCACAATCCGAGGAAGAAAAGTGCAGTAGTTAGTAATGCCTTCGATTAGGGAGCAATGGCGTTAGTTCGACCTCCCTTCCGACGCTCTCCTCCAATCCATGTGGGAACGCCTTAGACTCGCTATCTCCAAGGATGCAAGGAGAATTAACTCGACTAGCATTCTAAGACGTTCACAAAAAATACGAAACCCTCAAGCAACAGCCAATGCAACGCGTCAAATGTTCGAAGACCATTGCGGAGGATTAACGTCAGGAGAGCAATCGAATGAATCGGATCCGCACAGTACATGTGATAACGGGTCATGTGAAATAAATAAGAAGCACATTCACAATCTTGTTTCAGCCCTAAATCAACTTATCTTCACCACGTTTGGAACGACAAACATATACTGTTTAAATCACTAGATAAAGTACAGCAAACATCTGTTAGAATAAGAACACCACTAGAGTAGCTGGAAAGTAATGCAGCATTCCGATGAATTTTCATTTTTTGAGCCTATTCCAATAAGAACTTGTTTTAATCTGCTGCTTCACGGTGATGTTGACTGATTACTTGGGCCAAATATTTAGTTAGTAATGCCTTCGATTAGGGAGCCATGGCGTTAGTTCGACCTCCTCTCCGACGCTCTCCTCCAATCCATGTGGGAACGCCTTACATTTGTGCTCAATTACCGGACCAACAATAGGTGAAAACAAATAAGTTGCGTTGACGATGGCAGAGTATAGGAGGACTTTCGACTCCGAATCGTTGAAGTTGGCGAATATCTTATGGTTAAAAAAATTATACAGCTCGTACGACCGAATATCACATGTTCCCAGCCCCAGGAAATAGTCGAATCACAGATGTAACATCATTCTCCAGCCGAATATCTCCACTTCTCGATAAACCGTCGAAACTAAGTGTGATAGAGCATTGTCGTGAATAAATGGAGGAGTCATTTTCGTTAAAAAGTACGAAAAACATCACAAAACTTTTTGTTTCAGAATGTTTTGAACTTTAGTGATTGAAAATGGTATTGTACGCCTTTCGATCAGTCACTCGCGCCTTGGTACTGGATATTGTAAACAGATTATGTAAGTATTAAACTCAGCAGATAAACTCCTATACGGTAAATGCTAATTGGTTTTCAGGTACTTAACCAGTGCTATGCTTGGGCATTGTGTCGGCTGTTTTCACCACTACGTAATCGTACGGTTACTGCTTGAGACATCCTTTAAATTTACAATATATCAGCATTCTAATCCAACAAAGCACGTTTCGAAGTCGTTAATCATGTTAAGATTCTTAAAGAAAAGTAAACCGCTTACCGACTAGGCTGAGACCATAACGTCTTGGGTATGGAGTAGACATATTTAATAAAATAATATGATGAGAATTGACGAAAAGAGAGCTTCATTAGAAAACCTTTCGTCTAAAGTTATTAAATAGCAATACCTGATTTCCATCTCCGTATGGACCATTCATATGAACGAATGGATACGAGGAGTTGCTTGCTTGAGCACGAATGATTTCCGACCTCAACTTCCACGTCCATGGACCGACAACCTGAATGAGACAGATTAGGGGCTGCTATTTGTAAAATAGATTCATCCTATCGCCTTCCAGCTTCATGAGAAACTATTAATCCCATCTGAAGTAGATTTTGAGTTTTACTTTGGGCGATATGTTTGTTTTCTTTTGACAGAAAGAATCATACTAATTCTCTTATCTTGCATTGGTTTCTTGCCTTTGCCGCTTTAGTGAATTCCACTGTAACTTTGATTGTTTTCACCCCTAGAAAAACTATCTATTTCTATACCTTTGCTCAACCTGAAGACTTACACATTCTGGATTTCGCTTCACGACACAGCGAGCATCAGGTGTATGAAAACTTTACCTTAGCGAACTTCTCATATTCAACTGCACACTTTTAGTTTTTCATTTGTTTAATTGTGAAATACGATAAAATTTTCGTCCAGTGTTCAACAGTAAATTATAGGAAAACACAGTGCCCAACAGTATACTTCAACAAACTAGATGACACTGCTGGATGTCGCTATCTACCCTCTTCTTAGCAGCAGCCGCGGCAAGCGGTAAGACCGATCTCTATTGGTGAATCTAAATGTCGCCTACCTTTATATACAACTCGAGTGTAGGCGACTGTGGAGCTGAGGCAAGTGAGAAAGCATGACACTCGTTGAAGGCGCATGAGAACGCCGGCGATGAAATGCGGACCCATTGGCCAGAGCGGAAAGAAAACGACAACGGTCGTTTGAACTGTAGGTAGATGATGTCTGTAACAACAACAGTGCTAGATATCAAAGAATTGTAGTATCACTAATAACAGAACAAAACATCTTTTAAAGAAAGGATAGATCTGAATTCTGAAATCCAACCACAAAGATGCTCATACATAAGCAAGACACAGAACCTCAGTTACGCTTCGAACCTGCGATTGCCTTTTCTCGGAGGGCACGTGCAATCTATTGCACCAACTGAGGCACTTGCTCTGCCTTTCCCTAATTTTATTTTTATTTAATTTAATTTTTTATTTTTTTATTTATTTGTTTATTTTTATTTTTATTTATTTTTTATTCTAATTTTTTTACCCCAACGGTGCTAACAACAATCACCCATCAAAGGAGAATAGGAAACTACACGAAGATGTGCTATGGTTGCTAGATGAGGAGGATTAAATCTGACCTCATAACACACTCGTGTTTCGGAACCGACTTTCCTTGAACCTCGGTATCACTAATCAATATGTATTCTTTCTTTGATGAGCTTACACGAGATTGATAATGATGTTTATTTTCGGCTAACGTTTCGACGTCTTCGTCTTCCTCAGAGACGATGATCCGAGTCGATGGTCCTCGCTTATTATTCGTCTCGACGTGGCAGCTTCGCCTTCGTGCCGAGTCAGGTCTTCTTCGGTGAGCCATCTCCTCGCATGAGGCATCCTCACTCAGTGATGCCCTTTTATACACGATGCTGATGGTCGATATAATGATAATGTCCTGTGATAACAATTTGCTTTTCTTCCGGACATACATCATTGCGCACATTGTGCAGAAGTCGGTGTTGTTATCAGCTAGCACAAAGCGTAGTAATATTTCGGACTCGACTTTCCTTGAACCTCGGTATCACTAATAACAAGCATGGACCATCGACTCGGATCATCGGCTCTGAGGAACACGAAGACGTCGAAACGTTAGCTGAAAATAAACATCATTATCAACCTCGTGTAAGCTCACCAAAGAAAGAATACACTCGTGTTTGATTACAGGCAAGCCTTCATCTGTATCACCTGTGATGCCTCAAATCACCATACGACAAAAGTTTGATATGGTTTATGTCTCTATCCATCCGTCGAGCGCCAGAGTAGCCTAGTGAGTCCTCGAAGGGACACTTTTGGTATGATACATGTTATTTCCACCAGGGGTATCCATGGGCAGCTTGTCTGGTTCTGCTGAGCAGAGACAAAGGGCCTATCTATTTAATTCGTTTGGGTCTCATAGCAAGTACACGATGGCTTTTGGTCAGCAAACGCTTCTGTTAACACATTATACTCCACCGAAGCATATGCAATACGCCTACCGACCAACCAACACGAGATCTCTAACCAAACATTGTGTTTTATAAAGTCGCTTGCCTTCACCTTCAAAATTACTTAGAAACACTCTTTTTTTACAAACAATGCGTGAAGCTGTGTTCTCTACTACTGAACACTTCATTTTCTATAACTGTTACAACGTCCCTCTCTTCTACATTTCAGCCGATCATCGGGGCTGTGAGGTGTTCCTTGGTGTCGAATTGTGCTGTACACAGGGAATTTATCAACCACATCAGCGTTACACCCAAGCTGCACCTGAGTTTGACACATCCTTCTAGAAATCCAGTTAAGATAACTTATACTATAATGAGTTTGATCAGTTTTTCTTGATTAGTGTTGCTAAGAAAAAGTTTTAAAAAAGGCATCGCACCAAGACTATGTCCTCCCTATGTTCTCTGTGGGACTCTGCTACGAGAAGGATCCGGATGTGGTTTACTGGAGACTGTCCGATTTGCTGAGTGACTAACGAGACCAAGGATGATGCACGCGGTAGAAACTCCGACAATGTAACTATTTTTTACCTCCGATTTTACTTCCGTCTTATTTGAATACTTTAGCTCTGACGAACTGTAGGAGTAGAACTCGTAACTTGATAAGTTTCACTTAAAGTCAATCTATAACGTGATATTTACCTGAAGGCAGTAACTCAGCGTTAATAATTTTGAGTTTCTTGTATTCCTGACGCATTCCCATGATCCGATCAATAATGAAAATTATCACAGGCCCAACAACATAGTAGCCGAATTTCGGTGACTGAAAGAAAGAATCTCAAAGATAACTACACGAGGGAAAATATTGTGGAGCTTAGAACGGTTTTATTGAAAGCACGTGCATTTGTTAAACCCCCAATTTGTTATTTTATTGTATTTGAAGGGTGATTCACGGTGCCTGCCAAACTGCGACGTAAAGCGGGGGCAATTTATCCTGCAACGAAGTCAACCTGGTCGAGGAGTTTGACATTCCCATTCAAAAACCTCGCCAAGAGTAAGCCACTAATCATAGCTATCTGGGTAATCGCAATGCAACAAATCTCCTTTGGTCCACAACGGCCATCAGAATGAAGGAGGAATTCTGCATAAAAATGAGGTCTTATGGGATGAACTCGTGCCTCTCAGACAAGTCACCGATCAAAAGACAGACTGAAGACTTCGAATTTGCCTCTTTTCTCTGCTTCTCCTCGCGCTCTGTAATTCAGCTGAAATACGAGTTTGTACCTCAACCATATCTGTTGCTGACTTCAAACGATTCTTATCTTCAATAGCTTATCGAATAAGGACTGGAAACGAAGAAGATAGGATGGCCAATGATGGGACGAGTTCAGCATAGACAGAGAACAGGAACGGTAAGGTAGACTTTGAAAAGAAGTTGGCTTAATCTGTAGGGCGAATTACAACATGGGTGGATGTGTTTATGGTCCTATAAGTTGTCAAAAGATATACGGATGATACCCGCGTAGGCTACCATGTTCGAACTGGATCACGTTGCGCAATCACGACAGAGAGAAGCAAAGGAGGGGAAATGTGGTGACGACCGCTTGAGTTGTGCAAACGGATCGCTGAACTTTTCAAATAAGGATACATAACAACAGGATTTCTGCAGCATAGCCACCAATACTTTTACCAAATTTCATTAGCTGAAGTGCTACAGAATATTATTCTTTGCATTTCCCAATTAATAGAACAGTCTCGAAACAAAAACAACATATTCTTAACTGGCACTAACGTCCGCAAAGATCGTCTGCATGCCTCTCGTCCTATGATCATCAAATGTCTCGAGTGGGCGCCAGTAAATCCTCCATTTCTCCCTGTCGCGTGCAAAGCAGGCCAATGATTCTGCTCACTCTAGGAACTCTCTAAGTACATAGCTTTCGGTCTTCCACTCTGACCATCGGGTCGGTGGCCTTCCAGCAGTACGTTTGACATAATGAGGAATCCAATCGCTAACAGCTCTTGTCCATCGATTGTCGTTCATACGCATTACCTCCTCGGCCCAATTTATATTCAACAGGTTGGCATATAGAACGGGCACCCTGACTTTTGATCACTGGCGTAGATTGGAGCTTCAGATCACTTCCCTCAATTATGTAACACGGGATACTCCTAGTATCTTTCGACTGCTCGCTCAACAACACTGAATAATCTTTCATACTTCTTACGCAGCGACCAGATTTCTCACGTATACAGTAAGGCAGGAAGAATCATGGAGTCGAAATGGTGGGCACGGAGTCGTGTGTTCTTCGTTCTTTTCACTACCTTGATGTTCTTGAAGGCTCACCAAGCCGCTAACTTCCTTTCGATTAACTCTGGAACTAAGTCGTTCATCGTGTTGATTTCCCGGCCAAGACAGACGTAACTGATATTCGTTCCGTTGAGCGTGAATGGGGCGTAGGAAACCGGTCCGTTGCTCATGGACATCGTTTTTGTGAGACTTTGTCGAAGACCAATCTTTCTAAAGGCTTTGTCAAAATCGGAAAGCATTCGATCCGCTTGGCCAATATTTGGTGTTATAGGAGCGACATCATCAGCAAACCAAATATGATGTAATTGCCGACCATCGATTTTCACTCCCACATTATCCCATTCCAGTGTTCACATGACGTTCTGGAGAGTGGCGGTAAATAATTTTGGCGAGATGGTATCGCCTTGCTTAACCTCTCTTTTGACGTCAATGTTAATATCGTTGTAGAATGGTGATATCTTGGTTGTAAAATTTTTGTACAACTCATGAATAATCTTTATGCACTGACTAGGCTATCAATGGTTTCCATGATTACTGATATCCTAACTTAGTTAGAAGATTCCTTTAAAGCTATGAAAGCGAGATAGAGTGGCCTCTTGTACTCTCGCCATAGTGCAGTGAGTCTTGCTATCGTATGGATGTGGTCCATCGTATTCAATCCTTCCCGAAACTCTACTTGCTCGTATGACTCCTTCGTCCATTGTTTTGTCAACTCTATTTAGGATGACTTGAGTTAAGAGTTTGCAGACGACAGACAGTAAGCAGATTGAGCGATAGTTGCCGATATCGTGCAGGTCACCCTTCTTAAACAATAACACGGTCTTACTGGTCTTCTACTTAGTAGGAATCTCGCATTCAGACAGGTAACGTGTGTAGAGCCGAGCCAGTGTGTTAACGAGGACTGGCGGAAAGTTCTTCAGGTGTTCTGATCTTATCCTGTCCGGACCTGATTTTGTCCGATTTTTCACTGATGAAATAGCATATTGGATTTCGGAAGGCAGAAGCAGTGGTACAACGTATCCATCCTCCTTTATTTTATATGAGGGCAGGAAGACGTGGCTATTGAAAAGATCCGAGTAGTATTCGTGGACAGTTTTTCCCATTGACTTTCTGGAAGCTGCAACTGTTTCATCTGGGCGTCGGAGTGCAATAATTTTCGTTTTGTAGTTGGCGAAGCTTCGGTGACCTTTGCGAGTGCTTTTCCCCACCTCTCCAGCTTCGACCATAACTGCTGCTCTTCTCTCTTTAAGATCTTCTTTCATCGCCGGTCTGCGTTGTTCTGCAAGTTCAAACGTTAGCTCGCGGTTGCCTGCACCTCGCGCTATTCCTCTCTGGTGTTTCAGCTCGACAGTTTCTGGAGACAGACGTCTCTTAGTGATTTTCGAACTCTCCGTTTTCATAGTGCTAACGTGAAGATGTTGAATGAGCCGATTGTATTCTTTGTCGACGTTATCGACAACGACATCTTCCCAACAGCCGACTGATGTATTGAATAAGTCCCAGTTTATAGTTGTTATGGGACTCCGGTTTTTGAATTTAGCGGCTTTTTCTCCTTTCCGCGAGAAATAGAATCTTGAACGAATGAGGCGATGGTCTGATGCCGTGTAGAATTTTGGGACAACAGCGACATCGCTTAGGCAAAACCTTCGGTTTACTATGATGTAATCTATTTCATTATGGCACTCTCCACTGGAACACTCCCACGTCCAGCCTTGGGAGGGGGACTTCTGGAATTGCGAGTTGCCTTGAATAGTCTTAGTCGTTACGATAAACCCATACAGCCGCTCACCTTGCTCCTTTCTTTCCAATCCGTTGGTAGCAATGTGTCGTTCTTCGGTAACACTTCTGAATGTAATTTAAGCGCTAAAATTTTAAATGATAAACTTAAAGATTGTTTGATCTTCTCTATAGAACTTCTTCAAATCCATACAGAACTCTTCAACTTCGCCTTCATGTCGGCGCGTGAACGACGGAAAATTGTCGAAGCTGTATGGATTTAAAACTCTTGCATCGTAGATGTCCGATTGGGCTAATTGTTGTTTGAATGAATCGATGTTCATAGCTAAACTCGTGTTGACGAGAACACCAACGCCGCAACTCTTCTACTGACGCATGTTCCAAGGAATAATTATTTTCCATTGTCATAGACAGCGTTGATGGTTGGTGTCTTCTCGTTTCAGCCAGTCCGATGACGTCGTTTTTTATCATTCTTGTCTGGATGATCAACTATTCTACCGAAGACTCAGATGCAAGTGTGCCTGCATTGTAGGTACAGACCGCCCTCTAATCCTTTGCGATTTGAGCAGCCTAGGATGGCCCTGAGATTTTAGCAGCCTCGCCGTACCCGTCCTATCTAGGGCTGGCGAATTGTCTCGTAAAGCACAATCCGCATAAACGAAAACATACCCACAGGTTCATGAATGGAAATACATCATAAATATGAAAGGTATGTACGAACTTGATGCCGCAGAAACAGGAAGTCCATCCCCTGGACCTATCTGCTTCCCAGGGAAGCAAAGGTTGCACAATTAACCCCCTTTCCGCCACTTGGGAAGGCGCCACGTTGCCTCACGACTAACTGGCTCGAGATCCCTCTATGGAGTAGATCCGTGGTCCAAAAATATGTGTTGCTCGATTAATCTGATGTTTGTTTCTTGGATTCAAAAGTTCTTTCGCTCAAGGTTTTTTTGACCATATACTTTAAGTAATCGCAATCTAGAAACCGCAGAATGATCAATTTAACGTACATCGAGCAATTTTGGTAATCCGTGCAAGACAGTGAGAGCATAGAAGGCGACGTTCAGTAGGTGAGTAAGTCTGTAATCGCATGAAACTCAACGGATTCATTTCGTTGTTAAATATTTGCCGATAACTAACCTAAAAGCATGATATGCCCTCTTCATAAAACATGGCAACGCAAACACATAGATGATGGACATCACTGCCACCAATAGAATGCCTGTTAGCCCAGTAATCGTACCGTAGAACCAATAGCAGATTGACGGTAGGAAGTTCGATCTGCAAGTGAAAGCCACTGTTTGTGTCATTTTTTGAGAGGTAACTGAGAAGAGGAACCTATGTGGTGCTTCAAAAAAATATATAGCATATGCTATATAAAATGTCGGTATAGATAAGATACCCATTATTTGCAATAATTACGGAAATTATTTATAAGGATAAAGGGTTAAGGCGCTCCGTGTTGACAGATTCCTTAGAGATGCGCCATACATTCGAATCCACTCGTGGCACCATGGAGATGACTGAATGAATTAGTTGGTCTACATAACAATTACGGAAACCTACCGCTGTATCAAGCCATTGTTCTTGTCCTACTAGAGAAGTTTGGTGCCAGTTTTCCGAACCAGAGGAGAAAGAGGGTACCTCCTACCCAAGGTGCGTGGTTGGACTAATAACCGCATGTGCGCTGCAACGTACTTCTTACCACTGTGCTACATTCGCTTCTTGTTTTACACTACTTTTAGGACACATGTTAGATTTGAATATGACAAGAACGATTTCAGAGTTTTCATATAAGCGTGGTAGAATTCACGAAGTCCATAGGCTCATGGGGATCAAACAAGACGTTCCTATCTTGTCTTTAAATTTGTTTTAGCGGATATGTCTACGCTGCGGTGCTTGACACAGAGCATAGGCATGTTTCCGATGATGACGTGTTCCATTTTGTAATGTATCACCAACTCACCCGATACCAGTGGATTGGAGAGATCGCTGGATCAAGGCGTATGAGGACACAAAATACAACTAAGCGCGCGGGAACAGCTAACATTTTATCGTATTGTACTTCACCATATTCTTTATCGGTTTATACCACTGATAGATTTTCCCTTATCTTTAAGACACTAACCCGAATACGGCTTCCTGGAAAAGACAATGTAGACCCTCTTGGCTCTGTGTGGCGACGTGATAGAAGTTCACGCAATGTCCGATAGTGTGCAGAGACGCCCAGAATGCAGCAAACAGTGCAACGATCTGGAAACAAAAAATGCGATAGACTTCTTCGTTTCAACAGAAGAGATCAAGGAATAAGAGAGGTAGAGATAACTATAATCTGTCTATAGATAGAAATATAGATATCTACAAATCTCAGGCTGACATTTTATAAAGTAGCACAGCTTTGTTTTACCTAGCCGATTACGCTCGTTCTGATAAGCCAAGCGTAATAATACATACATCTCTTAAAAATTTTCCTCTAAATACAATACAAAGGCCAGTTGTTGGTTCTCATTCAGGTGTTTTAATCCATTACAAAGCTCTAGGGAAGGACCTATTGGCCTACTGCCTCGTCGTCACTGTAGAGTTCCTGTATGTTGGACCGTGATGTACGGCAGTTGGAATTCATCACCAAAAGCAGTAATCTAAGCTACAAAGAACTTTAATATTTTTACCCGTAAGCTAGTAATTCTTTGCTACTGCAATGTCTGGTGAGGCCTAAAACATTAAAAGTGGCGTCACACCAAAAATGTGACGTTCTTCTTGTCACTTTTGCGACTAGCAACCGATAATAACCTTTAGAAGCCATAGAATGCCCTGTCCTAGTCTCCAGGGAATGAAAATTTTACTCAACCAGCAAATTGCGTGCCAAATATGAATTGTGCTAATACAGCACGATTTCTCGTATTTCTCGAAAACCATTCCATTCATTCAGTCATTCAATTTATGACGTAACATTAGCAATAATGAGGTTCCGATCGCTCGTATACAGCCAACATTATGACCTCTGCTTCGAGGTCAATTAAGCCCTATACCACTATTATCATAATCGCCAGTAAGAGAAGAGAACAGATTAGTACATCGAGTGGTAGTTAGAAGTAACTGAATCTATCCTAACGCGTTCGTTTGTATCAGTATGGAATGAAAAATGGTTACTAAAGCGACAAGAGTACCTTATGGAATGTGATGGCTGAATCGAATGGAATGAACTCTCCGAGTGGGGTTTCCCTTACGAGCGTGATCACGTTGCGGCAAACTGTGAGCAGTACGACGGCCATGCAGAACGATAGAGCTCCGGCAGCACCACGTGTAATCGCAATACCGGCACCCATCACTCGTCGCAGATCCCGATGCTCGGTCTCATAACGGTAGTCTAAACAAAGTGCACACGTATCTTGTTTCTTAACATAAATTTGTAATAAATAGTTATTCACCTATCATCTACTAATAAAAATGTCTTCAAACGCAGTTTCGATTCCTAGTAATTAAATCCACTTAAAGTGGACGTTTTTTCGATCATAATACTTTTTATATCTTCAGTGTTCGCTCACATAGTGGCGATGGCCACACAGCGATCCGACTGTTCTTGCTAGGCTGTTAGCTGTCTAACTTCAATAATGCTGAGATACTTGCAAAACTCCGGAACGAAGGTGTCTGCGCTGGGGAACGAACGCGCTATGGTCCTTTCCGAGGAGTAACGCATTCACCACCACACCATGCGGATCCTTCGTTTCGCCTGTCTCTCAGCTAGTTCCATGATCTCTGTCATCAGCAATAACCCGTCAGCGGGATTGATCTGGGAAGCCCAAATCGGCAACGGACCCAGTAGGCAGTAAATAATAAGTTGAAATTGTGATTATAAGCCCCAGCTTCGCTGGGTTCGTTGCCGATTTGGGCTCCCCAGATCAATTCCGCTGACGGGTGATTGATGATGCCAAAGATCGATAGAACTAGCTGAGAGATAGGCGAAACGAAGAACCCGCATGGTGTGGTGGTGAACGCGTTACTTCTGTGAAAGGACAATAGCGCGCTTGTTCCCCACCGCAGACACCTGCGGTCCGGAGTTTCGCAAATGTCTCAGCATCAATAAAATTATACTTCGCAATATACCCTGCCATTAAAAAAAAGGCAGTAAATAACAAAATGAAATTGTTAGCTATCTAATCTCTCTAAACTCTACGACTAAAGGACTCTAGCCTTTGATATTCATAGCAACTAAAGTCCTTCAGGACGAACGTACTTGTCTTTTCAAGAAGTACCATGTCAGTCGTCAACTATGCCTTTCTTAAGGGTGTGGTTTGACTACTTGCTTAGTACAACGTTGCTGGCAAATTTACCGCTTGGCATGCAACTTTACCGCATGGCGTCTCACTTGGCATGGAGATGTAACAGCTTGTTATTGGATAGGAGGCGCTATGGGCGTGTACATTACGATTAGGGCACATTTTATGCGAGTGGTTGTTATTTTTTGATTAGAGATATTCGCTAATTATAATTATGTCAGGTTTGCTCATCATAGTAGAATTTTAAATAGAAATGAACCTTGTTTTCAGTTGCGTGGTGATTCAGGACGAGTTTTTTAACCAAAAGCCTACTATATTTCATTGTGTTCCACAAGAAATGTGAGGCTCATCGCAGCAGGAAAACTTTTGTTTTAAAAGCCAACTACCAGTGGATATACGGAAGCTCTGTTATGGAAGAGATAAAGATTTAGATGAGCAGGTGTTCGATGTACTATTTATCTTGTTTTAACTCTTTCACGACCATGCGCATTGATTTCAATATGGACGCCACTGTGCATTTCGGACCGTACATATTGATTTCAATGCGCATGTCCATTGCGCTTCAGTGATACGCGGTCCCATAGGTCTGCCATGCGAAAATGGGCGCAGTTGTGAAAGAGTTGATTCTACTCATAAATCGTGAACTTGTACTGTGATTTTCATTGCTAGAGATTATTTCGTTTTGATCTATAACTTTTGATCAACAAAAAGTCGACCATATGGTCAGCATTATTAGATGTCATTGTATAAAGCAGAAATAGCACAGTGGTTCGTTATGCCGACGATCAGGAACTAGTTCAATCCCAGTTCCAACGCTCTCCTCCAGTTCACGTGGAAACGCCTTAGTTCGGCTATCTTGGAGATTCGAAGGAGAATCAACTAAGCCAATACTCATGTGACGTGTATAAAGAAGAGGAAATCCTCAAGCAGTAGTAAAACAACACGCGAAATGTTCAAAGACCGTTGTGGACGATGAGTGCAGTGAAAACCAATTAAAAGGAAGAATTGCTGGGACCCTCATAGCAAATGTGATGAGTGGTCATGTGAAAAAAGAATTTGTGTAAAACAAGATACAACTGTGGCCGATATAACTATATAGAAAATTGTTTTGAGTTGAAAAGAATATCTCATTTAAATAAAAGTGATAACCAAGACTTTTCAAAAAAAAGTGGGACTTTCTGGAAACGTTCTCACCTTATTTTTTCAGTGTGAGATCGTTTAATCGTGTGAAGGAAGTAGGTAGGAAAAGAAAGTGTTCAAGGAAGGACATAATCGAATGGAGAAATTGCACTCACGCCAGAACCTCTCCAAGAACACGATGATGTTGATACAACAGAAGATGAATAGGATGGCGATGTGCTGACGATAGGTTTCCACATAAGCTGCGAACGAGCCGAAAATGTCATGCGGAAGACATTGGCGCTCGGGCGCTGAGGAAACGGCGAAAGAACTCAGCGACGCTGTCCTGAACAGTAGAGACATTTTTAGTTTCAAGAAAAATACACTATGACGAGTTTGTCTTGTAACCATCAAAAAGATGTTGTGCAAACCAAGAGTGGAAACCGTAAAGCATTGCTAAATAAGTCGAGAAAAATGCTGCAATGTACATGTTCGCATACGATGTTGAGCTTGGCAATTTCAGTAGCAGAATGCTTAACTATTATTCGCTAAAAAAGCTTTGGATGACTCACTCTTCCAGATTGACTTTGATTTTCGTTCCTCGGAAGTCAACGCAGACGGGTCTTCGTTCATCGACTTGAGCAAAGATGGCTTCGAAATCGGCGACGGTCAGGTATTCGGACGAAGGGCTAATTCCTGAGAGGAATCGTTAAAACAGAAACTCAGAAAAACTGTTAGTTATCGTAAACGTATGCCTAATCATGATGGAAGCAACAGCTTTACAACTTACACAAAACCTTTCTATTTAGGTACTTATACTGTCCCGTCACGAATAATGAGTGAACCCACTGGAATTTCCATCTGTCTGATATTTCGCTAAGTGGGCACATTTTTCAACTGGAATATGGAGGTGAAGAAAACTCTTCCAGGTCACTAGCAATCAGCAACCCTTCTGTATAGAAGAGGAGTTTGTCGCCTTGCGAAATGGTTTTCTTTTCGAAGAGGCTACAGGTACAAGTTTACTCTTAGTTAGTCTTCTGAACGGAAATGATGAACTTCTAATTTTGAGCAGCTTTGACGAGTGTGAGCTCCTGCTGTACTTCGCTGTTTGACACCCACCTAGGGAAGTGTCGTGTTACTTACTTGGATACTAGGATGGCCCGTCTTCATTGGTTGGGCGGGCCCCAATATAATTTCCATTATACGGAGATTTGCTGGTTAAGCTATTGTGGCTCCCTGGAGACCCAAGAGCAGCCTGCTCAAAGTCTTCCCCAGGTCGTCACCCCTACAGGCAGTCAAAGCCCTTGTAGATTAGGGAGGGATTTGCCACCATGCGACTAGTTTGATACCAGAACGGTGGTGGATCCTGGTACTGGTTTACTCTTAGCTAGGTTTCCTGATGGAAAGGCCGGACTCCTCAGTTTGGGACGCCCTGCCAGGGGATGAATCCTCCTGCTGTACAACGCAACCCGACACCCAGGATCGCCTCCCAGCCACGATAAGGTGGTAAATTGTCTGGAGTAGTGTCGTGTCAACTTTATGATAATGGAGTATCGTGTGAAAAACCTCTACGTTTAAAGCAAAATCTCTAGATGAAACAATGACAACGACAGAAAAGGGATTTAAAAGAAAGATATCTTAGGGTATTTAAAGTTGTTTATCTAAACAAATTCAAAAGTTTTCATGGATAAGCTTATTTATTCTGCAGCGTCTGCAGGTTAGCATTCCTTGGACACTCACCCGATCGGCAAAGGATGTTCTCTATGACATTATCATGAGTGCTTTCCGTGATTCTAACGCCAATGACGTCGTTCAGCGATCGAATGAGTTCAGCGAATTGGCGGCGATGAACCCGTCCTCGGCCATGTATGTCACACATCGCAAACAGCAACTTGTACTTGTCCCTTACCGTACCTAAAATGTTTTCTGCTGAAAGAACAAGTGGTTTTAAGGCAAATGAAAATGCTACCTATAGTGTCACTCCACAATTCGTGATGAAATGGGGGTAGCGGTGTTTTCGTCGCTATTCTGTTCAGTTACTTAAGACTTAAGCACAGTACCTCGATAATCCCAATAATAAAACTACAGTGTGAAGTTCCACGAATCTCCTTCATAAAGCGATCTCTTGCCGGTTAGTCGCGAGGCAACATGGCTCCTCTTTAGGTGGCAGATAGGGAAATACTCGCGTATCAAAAGCGACCGCATGTTTCCCTGACACGTAGGTGGATCCAGGGTATGGGCTCTCTGTTTCTGCTGCGCCGATTTGGCACATACTTTCTGTATTTAAGAAGCGTATTTAATGCGCGCGTGTGTGGGCGCGTTCAATTTAATGCGGATTGTGTTCTACGAGTCAATTTGACCAAAAGCCTGCGATCAAGTGAAAGGGAGCTATATGGAAGGCAGTTAAGAGCCTCCTCCAACAAATAGGTTCCCCGACAACTCTGAGGATTACTAGCAAAATACCCGTAAGTATACCCGGCCCCGACGTTCAGAGCTCAGAAAGCTACACCCGAATATTAAACGCTAAACACAGTAAAATAAACGGGTCTCATTCCTTTGAACCCGAAAAAGCCCAGATACGCCAGCGCTGGACAGGAGGAGTACGGGAAGGCTGCCAAAATCTCAGGGCCATTGTAGGATGCTTAAATAGCGAAAGACCGAAGTGACGATTTGTACTCACACCGCACGCACACTTGCATCTGAGTTTCCGATAGAGGACTTGACTATATAGACAAGAAGGATAAGAAACGACGTCATCTTATTGGCTGATAAGAGAAGACGCCAGCCATTCAACACCGTTTATGACAGCGAAGAACCGTTCCTCGGAACATGCGACAATATAGGCGTCGAGGCGTCGGCGTTCTCGTTAACACTAGTTTGGCCATGAACATCGATCCATTCGAATAATTAACAATCCAAATTTGGCATTTGAAGTTGAAGAGATGTGGACCAATATGGGCTTTGTCTATATTCTAGGTCCAATTCTTAGTTCGTCTTCGTCTACGCACCGACATGAAACTGACGAAGATGAAGGCGACGCGTTCTATATGAACTTGGACAACTTCTACAGAAAAGATCTTACATTCGTTAAGGTCATTATTGGAGACCTTGAGCTAAAATCAAACCGAGGAGAACGTCTGGAGGACGTCACATGGAGACCCAAGGATTAGAATGGAACCAGCAGGGTGAGCGGCTGTGTGAGTTTACCATAACGACTAAGACCATTCACGGCAACTGTCAATTCCAGAAGCCTCATTCGTGGGCGTAGGAGTCTACCAATAGGAGTTAACACAACGAAGTAGACCACATCGTAGTAAATCGAAAGTTTTGCCTGACCGATGTCGCTGGTTTCTCAAAATTCTACATGGGATCAGACCAATGCCTGCTTCGTGCAAGCCTTCATTTCTAGCTTAAAGGAGAAAAAGACGCCAAATCTAAAAAATAAAGTGACAAAGCCGCCACCAACTAGGATTTGCTTAGTTCATTAGTCGGCTGTTGGAAAGGGGCCGTTCTTGATAACATCGTCGAGGAATACGATCAGTTCATCGAACATCTTCACGTTGGTGCTATGAAAGCCCAAAGTTCCAGACGTCTGTCTCCACAAACACTCGAGCTAATGCGTCAGAATGAAGTCGCACGATCTACAGAGTACCGGTAACTCACTTCCAAACTTGCAAGGCAATGACGACAGGCAATGAAAGAAGATCTCAAAGAGAAAAGAGCAGCAGTCACTGTCGAAGTTGCAGAGACTGGCAAAAGCATGAAAAAAGCCCTCCAAAGCTCTATTTTACATTTTATACGAATCTGCATCACATCTATTGTGCGGATCTCAGCATTTTTTGCGTTCGATTCGCGTTCTTCGCATAATCGTCCTCCTTTTGACTCAACTGAAATACAAGCAGTCATGGAAGCCCTGAACATAAAGAGTGGCCTTACTCAGCGTATAAACCTTCTTCGTGGGCTATATAAAATTTCATAACTGAAAGATCACCATTCTACAATGAGGGGTTAGGCAAGGCGGCACCATCTCGCCAAAATTATTCACCGCCACTCTCGAGAACGTCATGCGAACATTGGAATGAGACAACATTGGGGTGAAAACCGATGGTTGGCGATTACACCGTCTTCGCCTTGCTGATGATATCGTCCTCATAACACCAAACATTACCCAAGCGGAACGTATGCTTGACGACTTTGATAAAGCCTGTGGAAAGATTGGTCTTCGATTAAATTTCACAAAAACGATGTTCATGAAGAACGGATTCGTTTCTCATATCCCATTCACGCTCAACGGAACAAATATCTCCGAATGCTCCAGTTACATCTATCTAGGTTGGAAAATCAACATGATGAACGACTTAGTTTCAGAATTGAGCACAAGGGAACGTGTGGCTTGGGGATCTTTCAAGAGCATCGAGGATGTAATGAAGAAAACAAGGAACACCAGACCTTGTGCCCACCTTTTCGGCTTCACTATTCCTCCTGCCATAACGCATGCGACAGAAGCTTGGTCGCTAGATAGGCAAGATGGAAGATCACTCAGCGTTATAGAACGCGCAGTCGAAAGTACAACGCAAGCGATAAAGGGCATCCGAAGTCCTAACTTGCGTCAATGACCAAAAATTGGAAACCTCATTATACTTAGCAAAATGGCGAAGATAAGAAAGCTCGGAAACGTAATGCATATGAACGACAACCGATGGACAAAAACCGTTAGTGACTGGATTCATCGGGATGTCAAATGCGCATAACAAGAAGAGCACCGACCCAATGGACAGAATTTTACAGCGAAACTCTAGAATAAACATATGATACTCAAAGAGTCCCTAGAGCGAGCTGAACCTACTGGCCTACTCTTGCAAGCGACCGGGAAAAGCAGAAAATATACTGGGGCCTGCTCGAGTCACTCAATGAACAACAGGACTACGGGTGATACAGATGAATGAAGCCTTAGAGTTCTTTTATCCTTAGACAGCACCTCATTCTTTATCTAAACACACTGGACTCTCATGTTGCCTTTCTCACCTTCGCTGAACTTCTTCAGTACTTCAAGAAATTCTGCGAATGTCACCATGTCACTGCTTGAATGAGAGGTGATGGCGAACATTCGCTGTACGAACATGTCTGTCTCTCGCATTCCAATTGCCTGTGCGAATTCGTGTCTATAACATAGTAGGCTAAGAAAATTCTTATAAAAACTACTCCAAAAAAAGGTGAGCTCCTACTGCTAGCAAAATCGTAGGCAAGAAAAACTAGGAAACGTAAAGAACAAGTAATTCAGATGAAGAAGTTCATTATCAAGTGAATTACAACGATCGCACTTGGTTATGGTCTGATCGAGAATGCTGTCAGTGTCGTTCTCGTGAGTGTTTGAATCGCTCAGCTTTGGCTGATTAAAGGCACGGGCATAAGCTTCACGGAAGAAATGGTCCAAACGCTGCTGACGGCGTTCCTGAAAAACGCCTATATTTGAGTTTCTGTTTTGGAAACAACAATCTCAAGCCATAAATATGTTAGAGACAAAATCTGACCTCTGTTTCGGCTTTTTCGAGGAGCGCTTTATTTGGTATGAGAAAGCATATGAGTTGACCATCGAGTTTTTTCAAAGAAAGCGTAAGTGCGGCGAGGAACTCCGGCAAATGTTTGTCAGAAGGAAGACGAAGCACCTAAACGTGAACGTTAGCAAAGCGGTGATGAATTGACTTTCGAACTAAAAACTTTGAATTCGCATTTATTTCCTATCAGATATAGGGATTTTCCGCTTAAGTAGGTTTTGTAAAAATTTACTTCCTCAAAATGACGCAAAAGAGCGGTGGGGTTTTGCAGTTCGTCCTCATTTAGATAATGAAGATATTCTGAGCTGTGATGGAGAATGGTTTTGATAAAACAACTTACCAAATCGTGTGTTTTCACCATTTTAATGAGACAGTACGGTCCATGAACACCGGAGGCGTTCGGCACGCTGTGGAAGACAGTGACCTTAACGGTTGTTCTTCACCTTTCTCAACTAAAATCCTATTCTCTTAATAACTCGAAAGACAGACTTTCTACAAACTTCAGCATAGATAGTTGATATATTTATTTATGGGATCTTATAAACTGATCTTCTTAAGCTGACGCGAGGTTGGTACAGGTCTGACAGCGACAACGAAGACCTGTACCAACCTCGCATCAGCTTAAGAAGATCAGTTTATAAGATCACATAAATAAATAAAATCCTATTCCTTTATTTTTTCACCAATCGGTTCTACTACTTTTTATTTTGCACTTTCCACCAATCAGTAATGGATTGGACTAAAAAGACCTGGTAAACCTTCTTTGAAGAAAAATCGTATTCCAACTATTGACACCACACTGTTGTGATTTCTAGACTGCTTCGGGAATCTATGTTTTAAAATGGATGACTGTATTAGCACAGCTCCTAGTTATTTAAAAACCTTTTCAGACTCGGCTTCTGCTAGCAGCTTTTTTTTGAGAATATAGTGTCTAATGCTAAAGACAAAAGTCGGCTAGGAGTTTGTTCTCAAGAAACCAACTCAACGAGTTTCGAACCTTAGCGTTTTCCGAGAAAATCATCTTCCTTAAAATTCCACCTCGAGGCTTCCTGACGACTAACGAGCCAGGAGAAATTTCCACAATCACTTGACGCACGAAGCACTCTTGTAACCATTCGAACGCTGAAACCTTTGTATGCACGGGTTTTACTAATCTTTATAAAAACCGCTAATCAGATTTTCTCAATTTCGCCACTTATTGATTCGTTAATCTCCTATTCGTTCAGCACCTTCAACAGCCAGTGAAACCTAGTGCCGCTTAATTTTTTTCCACGCTTTCCTTCATTTACGTGACTGGGTTTCACATACTCAACGAGTGTCAGCACTTATTCGAATTTAGTTCGTGACTTCGCATATGTCACACACATAGACTTTATTTACGTGAAGACTCGGTTGCCACTTGAGGGTCTTGTTCTGTTTTTCATGAATATCGTTAGATGATGGTCGAGTTCTCCGCCTGTATTCCTGAAACAGTTCTGCTTAAACTCACCTTTTTATTCAGCCGACGCTGTCTAAGACAACTTTTCAGAGAAAAGTATAACATCAATAGACGTCTCCGGAGGGATGAGAGATATAACTGGCAATAATCGGTACAAAATCAGCCATGTCGAATCTTTTGCTCAGCATCTTTAACCTGTACATCCTATTTCCCTTAATTTATGGAATTGCTATACAGGGCAAAGGATAAAGCTATCGGCGTTGTTCCATTCCCTTAGGGATGCGCCATGCATTCGGTTTCATCAAGCATCGTTTGGAGGTGACTGAATGCATATCTGGCCTCTACGATGACTCGCGGTGGTTTACTACTTATCGAGCTAGTGTTGCTATCCTCCCAAGCAAGTTTGCCACCAGTTTGGCGACCCCGGAGTGATGGAAAGGCCGGCGGAATCTATCCTATGTATATTACTGCTTCCGACCACTGCGCCACACCGCAGCTCTGGAATTACTATGCCAAAAGTTATGTTTAAAAGTAAAATAGCGGCATAAAATAACACAGGTCCTGTTTAGGTGAAGTGAATAAACATTTGAATGTTTCATCATTCTGTATGTCTCAAACTCTTTAGTGAATTCTTGATTTTCTTCCCCTGTTTGCTTTTCTTCTTCTTAAAAAATAAAGTCTGAAAGCTCAAAAGACGATAATAATTTTTTTACGATTTTTCCCAAAGACTGTTCGCACTGAAGACACTGATACATCTTTTAACAGTTGCCAAGATCGACTTTCTATTAACCTCGGCATTGAATCATAAACCAACTTGCTCTTACAGCAGAGGGTGACTGCATAAGTTCAGGTACGATATACTTGATTTCTTGTAGTACTTGCGGAGACGAATATATCGGCGAAACGGTCAGGCCTTTGTGTATCCGCATAAAAGAACACCTAGATGGTAAACGAAAATCAAAGCAAGGCACGCCACTAGGCGCGCATAGGATTCAAAAACATAGAGGAGAAGATTTTGATGTAAAAGTCGCTATCATCGCACAGGAGACTAAAACACCAACGTGCAAATTTCTCGAGGCTTTTTGGATAAATTCCAAAAATCCGAGAATGAATAACAAGGAAGAATGCCCTGAGATAACGCGTGATCTTGCCCCGTATCTCAGAACTGATTTTTGATGTGGGGTGGTGCAGTGATCAACCATATGCAACTCTAAGCGGCTGTTCTCCCTTGGTGGAAAGCAAATAAGTAATTATTCTTCAGATTTTCATCTTTCTGCTTGCGTTGTTGAAGCGTTTGACCTAGTAAATTACATATTAGTGCACACATCCAGGCTCTGAAGAAGGCGATACTGCCGAAACGTCAGCTACCGCTGTGTTGTATGTGTTATACTTGTTAGGAAGTAAACGTGTGGTAAATAATAACCTCGCAATTGCTGTGAAAAAAACAACTGAAGACACTTTTGTCCACACGAACTCGTCACTTGAATTTCTCTGGAACCGATGGGCACACAGAACACTACCATGTTCGTTTGGCTGCTGTCGTCTCACTTAAGTTTGAATGACACGACTGCAAAATCTTCAAACCCAAACTATTCCCTCAAATTCTTCTATTTGAAAGACTAAATCAAAGGTTGTAGTAGAGGCGCACATGCAGATCCAAACACCTTCGTGGATGACGGATACATGACAACGCGCAGAATGAAAGAAGTGCTGGGGACCGCACAGTAGATTTGGAAGATTGTTCATGTGAAATAAACTAAGGTAACCATTAAAGCCAATAACAGTAATGATAAAGAGAGGCGTACCCGGCACATGGTAGCCGTCGTCGGTTGTGTCGACATCGATGGCGGTTGCCGAGAGGTCGTCGTACGAGCTGTCCCAACCCATACGACGACGACGTTGGATCAGCATATAGCCAATACCAAAGCAGACTGCAAGACACAGCGTTACGTTCAACAATCTCCGATTAGAAAAACGTCATCGAAGCGCTTCTTTTTGCTGATCTTTGCTTTGATGCTTCTAGAGAAAAGTGATAGAAACTGTGTAGATGATTTCGTATTTCTGCAATGCTGCTATTAACAACGTAACAGGAAGATAATAGAAAAATGTTATATAGGTCGATAAACTACGAACGTACTTAGTGGAATGCATCCCAGTCCAATAAGGGTGAAGATGTACGTGACCTCATTTCCAGTGAAATGATCGAATCTCATAAACGGAACACATTGCTCCAGTCCTGCAATAAGTACCGAGTGCGGTATACGATAGCAGCAAGGACCTCTTGGCGTACAACCACGTTAAACTAGTAGGCATTTTACAATACGAAGTCATAAGTGCCGATTTAAACTCACAACAATCACGTTTTCAGCGAAAAAATACAGTGATGAGAAAGAATTCCCTGTCGTACTAAATAGAGGCCAACCGATCCGGTTGTAGGTTCGAGAACTCGAAGAAGGGATATTGTCCTCATCTGGATGCTGTATGAACAATTACCTACCACATAGTGGACTCCAACGCATTGATTACAATTCATACTTAATTTGTTTCAGATACTACAGCTTATGTAATCACAACAGGTGATTATTGATGGCAGTGATTGATACAACTAGCTGAGAGACAGGTGAAACAAAGGACCAGCATGGCTTGGTGGTGAACGTGTTAGCCCCCGGAAGGGGTAATACCGCGTTCGTTCCCCACCGTAGACACCTGCGGTCCGGAGTTTTGCAAATATCTCAGCAAAGTTGGGGTTGTAAATCGCTTAATGCCCTGCAGCAAAAACTATAGTAGGCAGAAAATAAAAAGCAAAACACTGCTTACATAGTTTTTCCTTTCAACTAGAATCGTCTATGAAAAGCATTTTTTTTTTAGAAAACATTCTTTGGAACGAATTTTTTAAAGAGCAATGCTCGTGGCGAAAAATAGACAAAGTTTCAAGAGATCGCCGCTTAAAATTCTACTCATTCGTGTTGAAGACGAGTTAACTGGCCTGTGGCGTTCACCTGGAACGGCTGTGGACATGGATCACCTTCTTTGAAGTAGAATACCTGAAATCGTAGAATCGAGCAAGTACACTCTATACAAGCGATTGCGGTCTAGTTGCTATGTCACAATTGCTCCATGGTATAATTCTAACGAAATTCTAATTCAAAAATCTAGTTTTTTCTGACTTCGAAGTAGGTTTTCATTAGAACTAAGAAACATTGACGGAATAATAAAATATCGAATGGTATACGTCGTACGTCTAAGCACTGAATTAGTCGAAAATGCCGAAATATTAGCCATCGTTTCCGAGAAAGAAATGAACTCAACCTCCCGCTAGCAAGCTCGTAAGGCAATTCGCAAGGTATTATTGAGCACTCATGCCGAAATTAAATGAAAGTCAGTCTTTCGAAATAAGTTTTAATAGCTTTTATTAGAGCGTGGATAGCACAGTGGTAGTGATGTCTGTCATGACGAGCATGGTGCTAGTTCGATTCCGCTTTATAGACAAATAAATAACAACAGTTTTTATTACATGGGGACGCGGCGTGTGGCGTCGGAGGCGCCCTGCAAAACACATGGGATCGACTCCCGCGCCCCAGGTCCACCAAGCCTTCCATCCCTCCAGGGTGGGCAAGTTGGCACCAGACTTGTCTCGGAGGATAGCAGCACTGGCTTGGCACCCCGGTAGACCACCTAGAGGCATTGTAAAGGCCAGGTATGCATTCAGCCATCTCCAAACGATGTTTAATGAATTCGAATACATGGTGCATCCCAAAGGGATTGATCAACGCCGAGAGCTTTATCCTTTTATCCTTTAATAGTTTTTACTGCAAGTAGTAATAGCTTCTATTTCAAGTATTCGAAGATGTGCCAATCTAAAGCTAAAAGGCGTCATTATTTCCGCACCGTGTAACCAATAACTAAATAAAACTAACAACTGCTAATAACTATAACTCCCGCAGAGGTCACGTTGTCATGAATGCGCTGATGACGATTTTGGAGCAGTTTACCTTATTTTCCCGCTTTCCGTTTTTCTTCTTTCTTGCAAAGATATGTTTTTATTGCAAAGTGATAGACAAAGCAAAAAAATGTACGTATCCAGATTAATAGCCCACTTACAACTCGGCTTCATTATTTGCTATGGCGTAGAAACACCTTTCTACAACTTTCCATTTAAAGTTTATGATTTCTTATATCTCCATACAAAGTTACGAATCGACTCACATCTTCTTGAAGCCACTGATCAGAGATCTCGGTGGTTTCGCGAATGATGTCCCTCAGTGTCGTTTTGTGTATTTTCTTGATTTCTTCGTCAGTGAAAAGGTCATTCTGACGGTTCTCAAACCAAAACCTCAAAATGAACAGAATTTCTTCTCATTCAGTGTTGCTCAAATAAGAGCTCCTAATCATAGTGAATAAGTTAGAACATTGTTATTTATGAAACATAGCTTTCACTGAACAATATTCTGTAGAACAGTATGTGGCATAAAATAGTGTACAGTAGTTTTGTTTGCTTTTTTCGAAAATTTTCTTTAATGGTGGCTTTGAATGCACACAGTGATCAAGCTATGAATGTACATTACCCAATAAGAAGACCATCGAGGTGCTTTGTTTAATGCACGGCGATGTCTCCTTACATCGTTTCTTAATCCAGAGCTCGATTTAGCAATAAGCTGCTCTTTCAATCCGCTTGCTGGTTTTACAAGACAGCGAATTCTTTCTTTTGAATTCCACTCCACAATAATTCTCTGTCGTCGACTCTTCATAACATTTCCTACTCAGCACTGCATTGCTATTGGCTGTGTGTTTTGCTGGCACGGAAAAGCATAATACGTCGTTGAACATCTGAACACTGGAGATTTCCACGCTAAGATTAGACCCAGCCGTGTGAAGAACTTCACATTCACCCTCACCGATTAGAATGGAAGGGGCAACGCCAATAGCTGCTTGAATTTAACATAACGACCAAACTATTCATGGTAACTCGCAGTTCCAGAAGTACCCTCTCAACGCTCGACGTGGGAGTCTCCCAAAGGAGAGTACATAACCAAATGTCCACACCATAGAAAATCGAAGATTTTCTCTAACTGATGTCGCTGTTGTCCCAAAATTCTACACGGACGCAGACTATCGCCTCCTTCGTGCAAATTTCATTCCGCGCGAAGAGAAGAAAAAGCAGCTAAAATCAAAAATGGAAATCGCAAAACCACCATGAACTGGGATTTATTAAGCTCATTAGTCGTCTCTTGGAAAGATGCCGTTATTGATATGCGAGGAATACGGTTGGATCATTGAACACCACGTTAGCGCTTTGAAATCCTAGTTTGAAATTCACCAAAAGACGTCTGTCGCCAGGAACACTCGAACTGATGCGCCAGTATTGAACTACACGGACGACACAAAACCGTCCACTGACGTGCGAATTCGCAAAACAATGAAAAAATGTGATAAAAGGATATCTAAAAAAGAGAAGAACGGCAGTGATGTCCAATGTTGGAAAGAGTGGGAAAAGTATTCGCAAGACCTGTCGAAACATCGCCAATTACAACACCATGACGATTGCACTCCGACACCCAAACGGTACCTATAAAAATACTTTGTCGAATTTTAAGTCTCCCATCTAGATTTATATCGTTTTATGCGAAGTCTACGCCTTCCCACTTAGAGAAACGGAAAGACCACTTTGTGTCCGCATAAAACAACATGTACATAAGAAACTGAAAATTCGTTAAAGTATTTCTCTAAGTACGCATAAGGCACAAAAGCCCAATGGTGATTATGTTGAAGTGGCTGCCTGTATCCTAGCACAGGAATCAAAACTCAAATCAAGCAAACAAAACCGAACAACAAAACCAAAGAAGTTTTAAACGAGATGGCGTTCGTTCGTATATTAGACCTTCATCAGTACTAAAAACAGTTTGCCGAATTATAGGGATATCTCTACATAAAATTCGCCCAGGCTCTGAAAAGACGAAGTCGTCGAAATGTGAGCCACCGAATTAAGACAACGACAACAACAATTAACACCAACGATGCGTCAGCTGAACATGGGGAGTTTGCAATATTGTATAAACATATTCATGGTATACACATATTAATGCAATTATTGTACCTTCTTGGAGCATTGAGCTATCATGAGGTTGATTTAAAAAATTTTTCGGCCAGTGCTTCAATGTCGTCGCTCTTCTCTGAGCTCATAAGCCGGCTCGATGGCAATTATTGTAAATAAAAACAAGAGTTTAATTACCCACTTTTGGGTCACACTACGACTATCACCAAAGTCCCGCGTGACAAATTCGTACAAGGAGAGCGGGCAGTGAATTCGAGCTAATATTTCTTACGACCAACTATTAAAGATATATTTCTATCACTTTGACGGCTACAGCAATGCGCGCTTCCACGATACTTCTTATCGTCACGTAGAGATCAGAAAGCTGGTTCCTACATTAGCAGGATGAAGCACTCAGCGTTATGGAACGTGCAGTTGAAAAGACGATTCTAGGAGTATCCTGAATCACGCAAGTGGGAGAGTGTTCCGACATGCATCAACGACCAAAAATCAAAGATACCGTCCTACATAAGAAATCGTCGAGGACAAAGTGAACAAGTGACTGGATTCTTCGGCATATCAAATCAAACGTACAGTAAGAAGTGCATCAACTCTGCGATTAGCGATCTTCACGAAAACCGCATAAAAAATATGACGGTCAGGCCTTGAGTGAGCAGAACTCACTGGGCTACTCTAAACATCTATTTCTACCCGCGCGACAGGTAGAAATAGAAGTTTAATGGCACCAACTCGAGTTGCTCGACGATCAATGGGAGAACAGGTAGCACAGAAGACGTCTGAAGACTGAAGCGTTATCGAAGCCGACGAAATTCTTCAGAAGACACAGTGAATTTCAAGTGCTCGAAAGGTGTAGCTTTAACTCTTTTATTTACTGCCTTTTTCTTCTTAATGGCAGGGTATGTTGTGAAATATAACTCGTATGAAATGCTGAGATATCTGCAAAACTCCGGACCACAGGTGTATGCAGTGGGGAACGAATTCCGGGTCGGATGGTGTAGTGGTGAAGTGCGCTGCTCCCCGGTAAGGATAACAGCGCGTGTTCGTTCCCTACTGCATACACCTGTGGTCCGGAGTTTTGCAGATATCTCAGCATTTCATACGGGTGTAGCTTTATTTTAACGTTAGTTCAACTAGAACTGAAGATGTGATGGTGAAGCTCAACAACCAAAAAGCTCACTATCACTGATTTGTTGAGGACATTGCGCTAAATATAATACATCTAATTCAAATTTAATAAATGATCACAGAATTTAGCCATATTGCCAAAGGCGATCTTAAATGATCAATATCAGGATAGTAAGAAGAACATTGCTCGTAGAGTTGCATCTTCGCAAGTGATCATCGACTGACTATTCTCGCTGGATTAAGGAATTACAGGAGATCAAAGACCAAATCTAAGCGAGAAGCAGTAGACAGCTTTTAAGAAGTTAAAAAAAGAGATATATCGAGCTTCTCATCATCCTCATTGAGTCTGCGGTTCATTTCGGTTTGAACCGTGCAACGGCTATTCGAACAAAACTAATGTGTTTGTCTTCATCAAAAACGCTACTCAGCAAATCACGTCGTTAATCAGTTGGTTATCAATAAATGGATAACAGAAGATGTGAGTGAAGCTACTGGATATCCTCAACAAGAGTTAGATGCATTCGTGAACATCCCGAAAATGAACTGCAAGTTTTTTTGTATCTAACTGTAACAAATGGGAATGGAAAATACTAACACGCAAGAAGATTAGAGTCCTATCATTAATGGTGCTGACATATGTTCAAAGCAATCGACGTTTAACCACGGGAAAAATGAAGTTCACTCTGGAAATGAGAAAAGCATCTCTTACTATGTCCAGAGCGTTTTCAAAACTGATCAGTGGTCCCAAACATCAAAAATATAGTAACAATACCGATAACCATAATCATAACCATAGATACGGTATTCATATTAACTTCGCAGTAATAGACGTAAACTGTGGGAAAAAATTTCACCTATCGGAGTCTCTGAGTCTTTCAAACTGATCCTTGATGATGGCTTTGAAGAGCTCTCCGGGGCCGTTATTCACTTCCAGCATTCCGCCGACGTAGGCATCCAGATAGTCGATATCACCATAGAGAGCCTCCAATTTATCGAACATCTGTAAGAAAGCACTTTTATCAACGCTTTGCACCCAAATTTTCGACATTTTTAGCAAAAAGAGAGTGAATTACTAACTTCATAACTAAAAGAATCCCAATTCTGTTAAAACAATTGAAAAGCACTGCTTTCTATTGACACTTATAAAGACGCCCTTGAATTGTTTAGAAAAACATTTAGACCTTCACGTGCTATCTTGCCGATGGTGCATAGCAAAGCTACGAGCTTCATTAGTGGCAAAGTATGTCTGCTTAAGAGCCCAATAGCTTCACGTCTTCATCGTTGGAGAGGCCCTGGGTATCGAACTGTTGTGTGCAGTAAAAGCTCATCTCCACAGCAAGCTGACTGAAGTGGTGAAGTCCCATTTTCAACCGTAACGGCAGTGAAAAGTTAACCTACTTCACACTAGAGCCAAGTGAGGTAAATGTATCAATCATCTAGCAAAAAAAATTGGAGCTTTACGAGAGCTGTTATGCTGTTTGTGTCCTTCAGGCAGGGTAGAGCGTTAAGGAACGAATGGATAATCCACTTGTGCTGACTTGAGCTGCTCAATAACGAATGAAATCACACCTAATATTAACTCCCACGACCGATTTTCTATTAATCTCGGCATTGAAAGAACAATTCTTTATATTCCTACTGTGCAAACACGAGGTGTTATTTTATTACTTCATTTACAAGCAAAGTGTTCCTGGGTGTCGGAGTGCGATGCGGTGTACAGCGGAGGATTCATCCTCTGGCAGGGTCTCCCAAGCTGAGAAGGACTCCGGTGTTTCCATCACGAAGCCTAACGCGACTGCCTGTGGTGGTGAACACTCGGGGCAAACCTTGGCCAACCAGACCTCGGAACTCCAGGGAACCATAATGGCTTAACCAGCAAATCTCGGAAAAATGGAGATTATGCTGGGGCCAGCACAACCAGTGAGGGCGGGCCATTCAAGTATCAAGTATCAAGTATTTACAAGCAAGGAGACGTTTCGGCGTATTTCGCCTTCCTCAGAGCCTGGAAAAGTCAGGTTGACCGCAATCTACCCAGTCAAACACCTCCATGACCAAACAGAGAACGCTCAAGAAGGTATTTTGTGCTCTATGTGATTGAAATCTTCGTTTAGTATTTTATCTGCTCGCCTGGTGTCAGTTCGTCCAGTGTAGCTCACGCTCTCAGCACTAACGCACATTGCTGGAAATGTTAGCATAAATAAGTAGTTTTGCAAGCAAGCCATTAAAGTTTGTTACATTACCCACAACCATTCAAGCTCAATTCTGGTGCTTGTACTACTCAGCGTTCAGTACTTGGAGTCTCAACAGGCATATAATTGGAAGTGAACAAATGATGAAATCCATCGAAAGCAGTAATTGCTGCCTACATGGCGGTTTCCAATATAGGTTACCAAAAGAAATCAAACGATTCTCAGCCTTCTAATGAAGGATCGTACCTCTTTATTGGTTTGGTAAAGCTTTGGATTGATGGTTTCCCACGTCTTTTCCCGTAGATTGAAGGCCTTCCTGAGCATATTGTAGGACGGTAGACCATTGTCACGACCACGCATTATAGATGAAGCTACGACATCAAGTCGCGTGAAGTGCATTGGTCCGAAGATGTAGTCTAAATTAATTAAATCACAAGTTCTAAAATTGCAGAAACGAAAATGGAGTTCAAGTGACGCACCTCGCAGATCTTCGACCACAATGATGTCGTCGGCTTCGCTTACCTGAGAAGCCATGCCGAGGATTATTTCGTCTACCGTATACTCTTGCACGATATCTTGCGCATTCCACCTGAAAGAAGTTTACTTGTAGAAATTCTTACCAGGAGTGAATCTTTGAGAAGTTCACACGTGAAATAGCAATTATCGATTTCTTAAGTTGTGTAGATGAAAAACTAAGAAAATAGAAAGAGATAGAGAAATAATAGTCAGATAGAGAGATAATAGAGAAAATAAAAAGAGATGGAGAGATAATAAGAGAAAGAGATGGAGAGATAAAAATAATAAAAATGTAGAGACTATAAAAACAGTTCTAGAATCCATTAAGGTCTAATTTCTTCAAAAAGCAATACATCTGATCTCTCCGTCGCGATTAGACCTTAATGCATTGAAACACACTAGCACTACCTCCAAAGACACCGAGTATCGTAGTGAATTCTTTTGGGTCAAGTAAATTAGGAACTCAATCAATATGACATACCAATTCTGACAAAGTCGTAGAGCTGGAAATCCGCCGACTTCTTCTCGGAACTCACAAGCATTCACATTCTTTCGAAGAATCATTGCTGGTGGAACCTATATCGCGAGCGTTCACTTTTCGCAGAAAAAAAATAAATAGTCACTTCCAGAGCAATTTTGACCTTCCAAAAATAATCTTTTAACGTGAAGTATTGTCAGAATAGAATGAAATTTGAGACTTTTTTGCTTAAGAAAATTGTGAAAATTACTGTTACGAGACGAGTAACTGAAGAATCATTAGTTAGTAAGAAAAAGATAAAGGATAAAACTCTCGGTGTCGATCAACCCCTGAGGGATGTGTCATGCATTCGACTTCATTAAGCATCGTTTGGAGGTGATTCAATGCATATCTGGTCTTTACAATAACTCGCAGTGGCCTACTGATGCATCAAGCCAGTGTTGCTATCCTCCCAGACAAGTCTGGTACCAATTTGCCGACCGCTGAGGGATGGAAGGCTTGGTGGGCCATGGGCACGTGGATCGATTCCACGTGTGTGTTGCAGGGCGCTTCCGACCACTCCGCCACACGCGCCCTGAGAAGAAGACAACTGGCCAGAAATAAACGGTTTTTAATTAAATGCAGTAAATATGAAGACTTCTAGACTTTAACGATATTGGGGTCTAATCAGCCGCTACTAAATAAGGAATACTTGTTTTTGATAAAGTCAGAGTTTTTCACCTAGGGCTGAAACTAGAATGAGTGAGAATTTCAAACAGTTGCATTCTCTCAATACCATGGAGTCAAAGCTGCAGCAATCTTATCTAACATACATAAAAAAGAGGGAAAAATGGGGAGGATACTAGAGTTAAGGCTTAGGCAGAACATACAATGCTGTGCGGAAATCGGAACGCAGCGGCGGCGAACGCATGAGAAATGCCAGGAGGGACGTGCGGCATGTACTTCGTGTACGGCTTCACTTCCTCATTGATCAATGCAGGCAGAAAATCGTAGAAGATGATTTTCTGAAATCACAAAGTAGGAAGTAAATGAAGCAGAAGTGAACAAAACGTTCTCTTCGAAAAGCGTTACTGTCAACAACTAACTATAGTGATGCTGAAATATTTGGAAAACTGAGATCACAGGCCAGATTCGAACCTTCGATTGTTCTTTTCGGTGGCTCATTTGTTACCTTCCGTACCACCTAGACCCTTGCTTTGCTTTTCTTCCAACCAGTTTTTTACTCTAATAGTGCCATCAGCAATCACCCGTCAACGTAAATGATCTGGAGAGCCAAATCGGTATTGAAAGCGGTTAAGCTGCGGTTGTAGTTATATCAGGTCTCAGGAAGACTTGGTGCCTTTTTCAATCGTAAAAGGATAATTGTTAAAGCTAAACGTATTCCTCTAGCAGATGCGTCGGCGAGGAAACCTCTTAGTGACTGAAAGCTTAAAAATTTCTTTGAAAACTCCTTAAAACAAAAGCGAATTTCCTTCCTGAAACTGGAACTATTATTCCTAAACGGAATTTCACCTGAAGAGTAGCTATAAGCCATCGTCGAGCTGCTTGGAAGAGTTCCTCGTCTGTCCAAGATGGATTTTCCTTCTGAATCCTAGAATTCTTCATCACATAACTGAATAAAATGTTGGAAGTTATTAAATATTAAATAAACACCAAGTTGTAAATTTCAGCCAGTGTGGGTATTTCAGCCGACTTGAGGTATTTAGTATGAAATTTCCGGTTTCGCAATTTGAACTTTTAATGAGTTTTTCTTCATCCAACATGTTTCCTATCAATTTTTTATGGATCATTCTGAGGTCCATTTCAGTATTAATTTACTTAGTCAATTTTAATGGAGTGTCGGAAATAAAAGTGGGGTAAAAGTGACTTAGAGCAGTTTTGTACGCTTTCCAACTTAGGTGTGAAGAAGCACGAAACAGCTTGCCATGCCAATGTTGTATTTGGTTAGAGAACTGTTACGGTTCGATGGCTAGAATTTTCGTTTGAAGAGTTTGGCTATGGACATGAGATTACGAAGATGAGGACGGTCAGAGACATGTTGCCATCGAGGGTGATCATTTGCAGACCTTAACTGAAGCTGAGCTGGTGAAATTGTTCAACAGCTAGTGGAAAAATAGACATAAGTAATGAAATAAATTCGAAAGCTCTCAATTGAAATAAAAAATTAGAAAAAGACATGAAGAAGATGCATCATGACATTCCCGAAAGATAAAGATACTGTCGGTATGAATACTGCTCTGTCGTCCTTTTGCGCGAGTTCTATTTTAACTGACTGTGTTCCTAGGTGCGACGAAGAGCATCAACTGTATGTTTGGCTCAACGCTTCACAAAAATGACCTATCAAGGAGGCTTCGTGGGTTGGTTTTGAACTAGAAGGTTACGGTGACTATTTCAGACTAGACAGACGAATTCATCCATCTAGAACTCCCTGAGTAGTGGCAATATCTAGAATTAAACAAGAACCACGAAGCCCGTTATCGGCCTTTGTCAACCAAAAACACCCAGCGTAGCACCACTACAATGGCCCCATGTGTAAAAACTAGTGGTTCGGAAGCAGAACGATGTCGAGTACGAAACTCAGCGTCATCCACCTTACTTATCGGAATCCTCATTAATTGGTTATCACTCCTTCAACAAATTGAACTTCTTGAGAAGATATTTTTCAGTGACAAGTGCCTTCGAAAACCCTCCGATGATCTTATCAGACCCAAAAATTTAAACACCTCTGTAGACGAAATATCCGATCTTTTTGTGGTAAAAATGGTCTTAATTCAACAAGTAAGGCTTAATTAGGCTAGAGTCGTGTTAACTTCTCAATGAAACAGAGTATATTGATCATTTATATCGAGGTTAAATGAAAGTCAGTTTACAATGAAAGTAAGGCTTAATTTCAAATATCCTCCATGTAACACCCTTGTCCTTTCAAGCATTCCTTGCACAAAAACGTCCTGTATAATCAAATAATTCTTTATATTTTTATTGAGCAGACACGAGGTGTTATTGCACTCTTTATTATGATAAAGCCAACGTTTCGGTGGATTTCGCCTTCTTCAAAGCGTGGAAGGGTCAAGATGACTGCAATCTACCCGCCGAAACGGCTCCATAACCAAACAGAGAAAGTGCTTAACCTAGATTTCAATCGTCCTGGGAACAAAATAGCTTCGTCGAGTGCTCTCTGCTTTCTATGAGTCTTCCACTAAATATTTCACGTGGAGAGCAACCTGTCAGAGTTTAAATGGATCGCTTCTCCCACATGAAATTGTCAGTCTGAAGTATTGTATGTCTCTTAGTATGAATGTCCCGTTATGTCTCTGTGTCCTATATGCGCCTGGTGGAGTTTTTGGTCTAACTTTATGTCTACAGGCCAGGTATTCCTTTATACCGACGCAAGTGGTTTACTCGTTTCGCCAATCTATTCGTCCCCACAAGCTTTGAAGAAGAGATCAGATAAACCATACCCGAACTCATGCAGTCACCGCCTGAACTGTTGGCGCACATTATGCATTTTTTTAAACCAAGCTGTAACCCCTCAGCATAAGCGTAGAAGAAAACCCAAGTCCGCAAACGGTAATTCTATCGATAATAAGTTACCATTTATCCCGCCCTTCATCTCAAACGATATAAGTGCAGTAATAAAACTTTGCTTAAGAAGAGCGACTCTGGAGAATTCGGTAACAGCAACTGAGATATCACCGAGACTCTAAGAGGCCAGCTAGTTCTCGGTATAACTCCTATATGGCCGTTTAGGTACAACACTCGAAATAGCATAATTTTCCATAAAGGTAGAGATGGTGATTGCACGAATTCGGGTACGGTTTATCCGACCTTTGCAAAGCGTGAGAAGACGAATACATTGGCGGAACAAGAAGATCACTCTGCGTCCGTATAAAGGAACACCTAATCTGGAGGAATGCCTTGTAATCACGCGTAGTCTCACACAGTATTTAAGATTGATGCTTTAATGTGAAACGCACATTACACTTTTATGTGAACCCTGTGCGGTTGTTCTCCACGTAACTCATTGGAAGACTCATAGAAAGCGGTGAGTTGCGAAGAAGTTATTTTGTTTTCAATGCGATTGAAATCTTGGTTTAGAATTTTCTCTGTCTGGTTACGGAGGTGTTTGACTGGGTAGGTTGCAGGCAACTTGACTTTTCCAGGCTCTGAAGAAAGAAATCCGCAAAGAAGTCGGCTTTTTCGTCAATAAACAATGAAATGGCACCTCGTGTTTTCTCAACTACAATATAGAGATTTACTTTCTCAATGCTACGGTTCGTAAAAGATCGGTCAAGTGAGCTACACTGAAGAAACTAACAATAATCCCACTAACAGATACAAAACGACATGAGGGACTCAAAATTGTGGATGGAGATGGGAGGATCTACCGACGTGAATTAATAACAGCTCAGTTTCTACTTTACAAGGAAAAGATATTTCCTGCACTTTTTGCAAACTACGTTGACAACTACTCGCCTTTCCTTGTTCGTGGTTTTGGTGGTATAATATTTGCAGACTGAACTCACAAAAGCGAGCAACAAACTGCTCTTGATTAAGGACACTTTAAGTATTAAACCAATATCTGAGTATGACACAAATCGAAGGCTCAAAAAGCATTTTCTTTTACAATTTACATTCTACACAACCCGTTTTCACGTCTGCTGTGCGGATCCTAGCACTTTTCACATTCGATTCGTTTCCTCGCATCCACTGTCCACGAGGATCTTCCAACTTTATATGTGCTTCGGTTGCTGCTTGAGAATTTAAATTCCATCTTGAATGTCGTGGAATTTTGGTCGAATCGATTCTCCTTGAAGTCCTGAGATAGCCGGGCTGGATGGTTCCCAAGTGGATTGCAAAAAGTGGATTCTTTCCCAGACAAGTCTGGTAGCAATTTACTCAATTTACCGGTGCTCAAAAAGCAATGCAGAAGAAATCTATCACTGCAGATATTAGTAGAGAAAAGTGTTTTCATTAGCAAAAGAAGAAGTTTGAAGAGAAAATATTGGGTCTAGCATTCCTAAGCATCTGTCAATTCTGCCATACTCTTTAGAAAACTTCCACCCAGGTGTGATTTTTCAGTGATATTTGAGAATCAGAAAGGAGCACATGAATCGATATAGTCTCAGACTAAACAGCCTGACTAACTTCATGATGTTCGAACTGATGAACAGTCAGATTGCAAGATGTTCTTCTTGCGGCGACAAAATTTTTCTCCGCAAGAATAAGATTCTAAGATACAAGAAATCTCGAACTCTGCTAAATGACATTAGAAGCCGTGGTTCATTATTACTACACCGTGTACTCAAGGACTACACAAAGTTACACCGAGAAAACAGCCGAATAGTAATAAAACTCATCGAAGACTTTCTGGAATGCAGAAATAATACCTATATTCATCCACGTGAAAAGGACATTTGTATAGAAGGACGAGTCTCCTTCTGTCTGGAAACAACGTTGTCGCATTGCCGAAGGATACCTGTGAACGAAACTCACTGCATGAAGAATTTGGCGAGCTAATGAAATAGGAACAGCTTCGAATCAATATGCAATAAATCACAGAGAGCTCAAAAACCCTTAAGAGTACTTTTCATATTCGACGCCAGCCAAAATGGACTGCCAAAGGAACGACAACATCCAGCTATGCTTCTAGAGCGAAGCATCATTTTGATGGCTGCATCGTAAGAGAAGAAGCTAATGGATTAACGAAAGCGGAAGTCATCGAAATCATGAGCATCATATTTACGGAGTAATCCAATTGCATAAAAAGCTGTGAATTCCCGAGTTTCGTTTCTTGACCCTAGATTCACTCGATAAACATGATAACTCCATGTAAGAAATAAACTGCTGAAATTCAAACAAAAGGTGGACGCGATTCACTCACGCATTTATCAGAATAACTCTGACCCTACATAGCTTAATGATCCAAGCGCTGACATTCGACAGTTGCAATGGGGTGGTTCAACACCGCCGTAAGCTCACCAAACGTACCATCGCCCACCAATACCAAAAAATTTATACCGGACTTGTTTTGGATCAGTTCATTTCCTCTAATTTAAGTGCTAGCACCACAGTATGGCTATACCAAGGCTAAAAGGACACTCGACCAGCAGTTAACGACATTTCCAAGGAAGACCGAAAATCCTCAAGCAGCAATCGAAACCAACCGTGAAATCTGAAGAACTTCGCGGCATATGAATACGTGGAAACGAGCCGACTACAAGAAGTACTTCGATCCACGAAAATGTAATATCGGAGTCGAGTAAAAATTAATAAAAAAATATCTAGCTTTAAAGAGAAAAACTAAGTGAAAAAGCTACTAATAACTGGTATAGATAGAAACTCACTTTTGTGCTAAAATATTGTGCCATCTGTACAGAATTATTCCAAAGGACAACAGACCAGGGTTTTCATTTACACGTGAATCTCCAAGAACTAAACTAAACACTAGTTAGCGGAACAGTTGCAATGACTAGATTTTTGAACAACAAATCTAACGCTTGCAAAATTCATCAAATGCAAAGCCTTCCCAAGCTAGTAACATAAGAATGCGTTCGGTGTTTTAGTTACAAGAAATGGCCAATTTCCACTTTTAGACCTTTTTCCAGCAAAAATGCTCCGAAAATATAGCTGAGGTAGTAGTGCTCCACAATGGAAAAATCTGCCATGATTTTTCAAAGCACTGATGTCATTAATTCATAATAAACCTAGAAACATCAATTAAGGATTAGAAATCACAGTACTCACGGAAAAGCCGATCCGGATTTAAGAGTCGATGAATTTGCGGTGGTGGTGGATTATTCAGCGGAATATGAGGATTGTTTAGTGGCGGGTACCTTCAATACTTTGGTCAATCTCAGAGCGGATTGATTTTCTTGGTGGTATTTACTCTATCAACAAAAAGTCAGTGAATTTTCATGGCTCGTGATATAACCTTTTCTGATTTCCCTCCTTAAGTGTGCCATTTTCAAACGACCTCATCGTCGCCACCCATGCTTCCATTACACTGTAGACAAATGAACCGTCGATCCATGACGTTCGCTCATTTACCTAGAGGAATGGCATCTACGAGCACAAAGTAGGAAAAAATATGTAAGCAACATTTTTGAAAAAGCACCAAAACAATGACTCTATGTGTTTTCTCTATGTGTTATAAAAAATTATAAAATCCAGTCAGCAATCTTGTTGTTTCTACAAGAAACTGGAAATAATGCTATGTGTTTTCTATCTTTCTACCTTTCCATCTGTGCTATCTGTGCTACCTATCTTTCCACCTATCTGTGTCTTTCCCTTCTTATTTCTCTCATGAACTCTCCTTACAAATATTGCTTTAAAAAATGTTGCAGTGCATGAACAAAAGAAGGTTAAAGAATTAGGAGAATTTGTGTGAAGAGGGGAGAGAATGAATAAGATGCTGAAAGGTGAATGTCGGCATTAAGAAATCATGGGGACTACATCAAAAACTATCTTGAAAGGTCAGCATCATTGTGGTTGTATTACGTATAATACTCTGCAGTGAAACGGTAATAGGCAGTAAATAAAAATGTTAACATTGTGATTTTGACTACACCGTCAGCTTAACTGGGTACATTGTCGATTTGGGGTCCCTAGGACCCGCATGATGCGGTGGTGTACGCGTTACCGTCCGAGAAGGGTAATAGCGCGTTCATTCCCCACCGTAGAGACCTGCGGTGCGGAGAGTTGAAGATATCTCAGCATCGTTGTGGCTGTACCACACATAATACTTAAATAATAATCCATAATACCCTGCCGTGAAAAACGGTAATAGACAGTAAATAAAAACATTAACATTATCTAGAATGGTTCTTGTCGATATACAGCAAATAAAATCTTGAAATATGCAAGAGGAGCGTAAAGTACAGCGAATTTTCAGACTTTGCAATGATATATATGGATATGCAGCAAATTTCGTTCAAATTAGATTTGAAGTGCAAATTTTCATACTTCAAGATATCAGATTCGTCTCAGACATATGAATGATTGCTTCCACAACTGGGAGATCTCATTTGGCAGTTAATCGCAATACTAGGTGATGAATTCCGAGACGAAGAACGGCTGGGTAAACATGGACCAAACGCTATCTTACACTTTCATAAGACGTAATTGAATTCAAGGCATAGGGTTCATTCCTTAGCTGGCTCTCCGATGTGAGAAAGGTTCGACATCCCCATGTGGAGGAACGAATTCTGATTCTACCTTCTCGTCAAAATTAACTAAAAATGGGCACTGTACTAAAAGTGTGGCGCTGTTCGTGTCCTTTGTGCGACTCTGGTAGGCGATAAAGGCGGATGAAGTCCACTGATATTCGCTCTATGATTAACGAAGATACGTAGGATACAGGTGGCACTGATCACTTTGAAAATGATCACAAAATAAGCTGCTGCGGTTTTAGAATGCAAGACATGGTACTGTGCAAGTATTACTTTCCTTAGTTTATTCTTCCTATTCCGTTTTCGTTTTCACCTTTTCCTTGATATATTTTATTCTGAGAACAGTTTTACGAAACAAATTTTTCCACTGACCTGCTCTCGGGGGGAATTAAAACCTTGACCAGATTGCTTGTCGTACTTTGCACGCGTAAACGGTATATCAGTACCAGTTCCATTGATATCGTACACCTATAAGTACTTTCTGTTTTCAACAGCGCTATGATTGATCAATTCGTTTGAAAAAACCCAGATTTTTAAGCAAATATGTTGGTTTTTAATATGCTGGCGAAGCTGCCGATCATATCAAGTATAACACAAAAAAACTGCTACGTAGGTGATTAGACAGAAGAAGATTTTCGCCCAGTACCTACATAAAAGAATACTTCATACTTTAAAACAAAATTCTTCCACGAAACGAAAGAGTGGTTTTTTCAGCTGGCGCATCTGTCCACTTTTTTGTTGAACCCTACGATATGCCGCCAACTCGTATTCTCGTCAGAAAACGATCACCGTCAGAACTCGGTTGCCTTGAAATGTCAGACACCCACTAGTAAGAAGTTTTCTGAATATTCGAAACGTAAATAGTTCGATATGGACTAATTTATGGTTCGATAGCATTAAATCTTTCGAAAAGAAGATGGAGTCTGCACTAAACACATGCAGCAAGAAGAGGCTGTAGAAAAGATTTCGTTGGAAGTTTTAAGGACATCAAACCTCACTGGCTTTCTCATCACCAAGTTATTATTTGTCATTATTGATACATGATCCGACATCACACTGTACAGACCCTTGCACTTCTTTCATTCGCTTCGTTTCACAACATCCACCATCTACGAAGGCCTTCGAACTCTCACTGCATCTGGATTCGGCTGCTGCTTGAGGATTTTTATGCCTTAGTCATGAGCATCGTTAAATGCACTGGTCTTGTCGGTTCTCTCTGGAATCCTGAGATAGTCGTAATTCTCACGTGGATTGGAGGAAATGACTCTGTCCTTGAAAAGTCTGTTAACAATCTACCGAACGAAGAGGAATAGGGATCCTTGTGATCCGGGCGTTGTGTCAAGCTAATGGCCGGTGGGTTGCGCCTTCCGTGTACTGAACGGGCTCACTACCATTGCTCTACCGTTTATCTATCAACCTAACAGCCAACAAAAGTGAGAAATGAATGATAATGTGCAGAATTCACTATTTCCTTACCTCGCAGCACGTGCAAGTTATAACAGTGCTTACGAGCAATCCATATATACTAAAAAGATATCAGTTAAAGCTGCCATAGATTGATGGATTTAAAAGTTGACTGATTTTCTTGTAGATTACGACAACTTTCCTTCCACAAGAATTGCAACACGATTAATCTTCAAACCAACTGTGTCTCATACGTATGCTGAGAATTCTCTGCAATAAAGCGTTCATTAAGGCTACACTTGCACGTTTTCCAATAAATTTGGTTGTTAGCGCAACACGCAACACTGTGACTCTGACAAGACCCATGGGGGTCGAACGGAATATTGTCTGCGCCTCCTTCACTCTTCTGTTGCTTGTAGAGTGGGAGTCGAGAGCGAAAAACAGATGTCAATTCGCTAGCTGAAATGAATCGAAGTTCAGAAGTGTGTTAGATAAAAATATTCGTATCTAGATATACATGTTGTTTTTCAACGAAACCTCCAAAGCTGTAAGCATTTTATTCAGCCCACATGTATGAACAGCACTTGCCTGACGCAGCGGGAAGTTGAAATATCGATCTTATTGTGGTTCGCGGTATTTGGTTGCAGTGTAGTACGAACCACTTTTGTAGCCATGATGCCTCACAAACCCGCTGCCAGGGAACTTGTAGAAGTCTTGCTTGTGAAGAGCTCTCAGCGATCCAAAGCCACCATTGATTGCTAGTGGTGAAGGCCTAGGACTTAGTCACTCTTGAAGAAGACAAAGTTGTCAGGCCGCACCCGAATTCACATGTAAATCAGAGGACCCTCGGAGATTACTAGTACGAGACAACGGACTGCATAGAAGAACGAATGAGTGGAGTGGAGAATTCCACACAATATGTATAGTCGAAACATGAAGAGAAACAGATTGAATTTTAAAAAACTGAAAATATAAATAAATAGATATTGATTGGCAGTGGGATGCACCATTTTTAATCCAAAAGAAATGACGTTATCATTCAGTTACCCGAAAAATGTCAGCAAACATTTCATCGTTTTAGTTATTATTCCTCCCACTTTTCGAATATTCCTTCTTAATATCCAGTTGAGACTAAATTGTCCCAGATATTTTCGAAGTACTCACTGGATCCCCAGGTGGTACCGGAATTTTCATGATTTCAAGCGGGCAACTGGTCTGGGTAGATGCCATGATCTCGTACGCGACCACTTGACCTGAATTCATCATCGTTCGACAACTCATTTCAAAGAATCCTCGTAAAATAGCAAAATGTTTCTGAAGCAAGGAAAAAATGTATAAAAATAAAAAAAAGGATAAAGCTCCCGGCACTGATCAATCCCAGGGATGCGCCATGCATTCGACTTCATTAATCATCGTTCGGAGGTGACTGAATGCATATCTGGCCTTTACAATGACTCGCGGTGGCCTACCGATGTATCGAACCAGTCCTGTTATCCTTCCCAACAAGTTTGGTGCCAATTTGCCGACCCAAAAGAAATGGAAGGTTTGGTGGGCTAAGGGCAGGGGAATCGATCCCATGTGTGTGTCGTAGTGCGCCTCCGACCACAGCGCCACACACATGGGTTTGATCCTTAGTTTATGATCACAATGCTTTTAACAAACCCACTGGTTGTACTACTACAACATATCTCGGTTGTTTTTATTAAATTGCTTCGAGGCGTCTTTTTGACTAAAGATCATTAAACAATGAACTGGACTCACTGAAAAAAGCGAACATCGACGTCATATTTCGTGCATTTCGTATACCAGACGGTCCTAAATTGATGTGTATTTTATTTTATTCGGCTTGCTACATCGTCATCGAATCCTCACGGAACCTCCCATTTTTATATTTTTGTAATTACATTACGCCTAATAAATAACGCCAAGCCACTCAGTCTGTCTCACAGCCGTAGCCATCGTCGCCATCACAGAACGTCCCTCCGACCGACAACTGATAGCGACCGCCTGCACTGAAGACCCGAAATCACAGGCTGGTCCAATCTTCCGTCGGAACTCCGAGGAACAACAAACTGCTCAGTCAACAGTGAACCAGTCTCGCTAGGCTCACGTGTGTGGCATAAGGTCCTGGAGAGAAACCGGTAAGATATGATCAAGTGTACGAGAAGTCACGGGAACGAAAACAAAACAACAGATCATGGAGACGGTTCCTTGCTCAACACTTACAAGAACTGAATGGAATGCACGTGAAAGCGCTACAAAACAAATATCAAGAATACCGACAAAGGCCACTTAGATTATGCGATCCTCGTCACTGGTGGAGAAATGTTTTCGTCACAACCGTCAGTAGTCTATGTTTTGTTCTTGATCCTTTCATATTTCTTGACTCCGCCTTCAAGCAGCAAATCGAAAGAAAAGAGCTATTATATTATCAAATTTGGTTCACTATTGCGTACAGCCCATGAAAGCGCATTATATACGCTCTCACAATGCCAACTTTTTGATTTACTACCTATTACTAATTTTCGCGGCAAGGTAGTGTATTTGATACAACCACAATGATGTTGAGATATTTGCAAAACCCTGGACCGAAGGTATCCGCGGTGGGGAACGAATACGCTATTACCCATTCCGGAGACATATCACAGCGCCATTGTGGTTTTATTACATACGCTCTATTAACAGTTGAAACGTGTGGTCTGCAACAAAAAATCATCCTACAGAATTGATTTCAATGACTTCAAGGCCAGCATTGAATAATCCAGCGAAAGTGAATGCCAAATCGAAAAATTTAAAGAATAAGCTATAAAAGAGAGAAACATGAAATAAAGCCGTTTCGCTGGATACAGTATTCCTCCACTATGGAACATCATTTTACGAGAAGTAGCATTTTCGTTATGCATGGGAATCAGGTGACGTACAAAAGACCGCTCTGTCTCACTTTCATCGATTTACAGAAGGCCTTTGATTCAGTTCAGATAGAAGCACTCTTGGAAGCTCTTGATAGTCAAGGAGCCCCTACTCAGTACATAAAGATTCTTCGTGAGCTGCACAGAAATTTCACAACCAAGATATTACCATTCTACAACGATATTAACATTGACGTTAAGCAAGGCGATACCATCTCGCCAAAATTATTTACCGCTACCCTCCAGAACGTCATGCGAACATTGGAATAGGATAATATAGGAATGAAAATCGGTGGTCGGCAGTTACACCATCTTCGCTTTGCTGATGACGTCGTCTTTATAACACCAAACATTAGCCAAGCGGAACGTATGCTTGACGACTTTAATAAAGCCCGTGGACAGATTGGTCTTCGACTAAATCTCACCAAAACGATGTTCATTAAGAACGGATTGGTTTCGCATGCCCCATTCACGCTCAATGGAACGAATATCTCCGAATGCTCCAGCTATATCTGTCTAGGTCGGGAAATCAATATGATGAACGACTTAGCTCCAGAGCTGAGCAGAAGAAAACGAGCGGTTTGGGGAGCTTTCAAGACCATCGAGGATGTAGTGAAGAGAACAAAGAACACCCGACACCGTGCCCACCTTTTCGACTCAACGGTACTTCTTGCCCTAACGTATGTATCAGAAACCTGGTCGCTGCGTAAGCACGATGAAAAGTCACTCGGCGTTATCGAACGCGCAGTCGAAAGGACGTTGTTAGGAGTATCCCGCTTGTGTCACACAAGTAAGGGATGGGATCCGAGGCTCCGATTTGCGTCAACGATCAAAAATCAAACATGCCGTTCTGTACGCCAAACAGTCGAAGATAAGGTGGGCCGAACACGTAATGCGTATGAATGACAACCGATGGACAAGAGCCGTTAGTGACTGGATTCCTCGGAATGTCAAACATGCTGCAGGAACACCACCGACCCGATGGTCAGAGTTCTTCACAAAGAGCCTTGAAGAAAGATATGATGCTCGACGAGTCCCTAGAGCGAGCAGAACCCACTGGGCTACTCTTGCACGCGACAGGGAAAAATGGAAGATTTACTGGCGCCCGTTCGAGTCACTCGACGATCAACGGGACTACAGGTGATACAGGTGATGCAGGTGATGTAGAAGAAGGAGAAAAGTATTCTGAATTCGGTCCATATTAAGTACTCGCTATGGAGCCACTTATCAGATGGCAAGCTCCAAAATTCTGTGAACACTATTTTGACTAAGACCTTATTCTAGCGTTCCGCTGTGCAACTGAGGTAGGAGTTGACACTCCAATCATGTTCAGAATTTTGTGTATCATCCAGAGAGGAATTAAACGATGCTCTTGAGATTAGAACAGCACGAATATTCTACCTGAAGCCCGTTGCACGGTTCATTTATGCCAAAAATACCTTTTGGGAATACTGGGTATACACAGAAAGAGAAAAAACGGATGACCATGGAATGATAACAGTCGGCTACACATTCATGTGAAGAACACTACGCCGAACTTAGTGGAGATGAGGGCACTATCTAGGACATCTACAAGACGAGTGCACATCTTTGAGCCAACATAAACCATCTGTATTCCTTGCTTCAAATCCTTTATAGGTCAAGCAGTTACACTAGAAGAAGACCATTCTCCTGACGAAATAGAAAGAATGGAAACGGTTAGCAAATTTCGGGTTCGCGTTACACGTGAGGAATGGTCGTCCAAGTATAGCGGTAAGTTTTTGTCTAATACCTCTACTTTCGCAAGAAATCAGGGTTTCTTTTTCAACACGTTACTTCCGCTTTCCCAACGTTTCACGGCCTCATCGTAACTGGGATGTATTCCTGGGTGTCGGACTGCGATGTACAGCAGAGCGACTCATTCCCCCGGAAGGCTCTCCCAAGCTAAGAAAAGGTCCAGCGTTTCCAACAGGAAGTCTAACTAAGAGTAAACCAATATCAGTATCCACCACCGTCTTAGAATCAAATTAGTCGTGTGGTGGCAAATTTCCCTCTGATCCACAAGCAAGGCGACTGCCTGTGGTGATGACGACTTGAGGCCGAGTTTGGCCAGGCTTACCTCGGGACCCCAGGAAAACACAATGGCTAAACCTGCTAAACTCCGGAACGATGGAGACTATGCTACAGCCCGCACAAGCAGTGAGGGCGGGCCGTAGAAATATCCAAGTATCCAAGTACTTCCGCTTGAATCTTATGGTTCTATATTTACTTATATGATCGTATAAACTGATCTTCTTTAGCTGATGCGAGGTTGGTACAGGTCTTCGTTGTCGTTGTCGTTGTTTTTGATGTTATTGAACGATGGCTGACGCTTCGGCGACTTCGCCTTCCTCAGAGCCTGGACGTACTTTATGTTAGAATACTTTTTATTATTCGGTGGAAAAGAAAGGTTATTAATGAAGATCAAACTTCCAAATAGACGCCATATCGAACAGGAAGGCCACTCACCGTGATGTTATGTGCGGGACTGGCCGACACGTAGTTTACGCGAGCAAGACACGCCCCGGGGTCAAAATATCATTTTGAAATAGGGCGCCAGGTCACGCGTGATAGTGAGGCATTCGTCCTTCCGGTTCATCTTTGGATTTTTGAAATTTATCCAAGACGCGTCAAGAGTTTTGAGCGTTGATGTTTTTGATTCCTGCGCAAGGATCCGCACATTCACTTCAAAATCATCGCCGTTGTGCTTTTGTGCCCTATGCGTACCTAGAGGGGTGTTTTGACGAATTTTAACTTTTAACCTTTTTTCCACCGAATAATAAAAATATTCTAATATAAAATACGTCCAGGCTCTGAGGAAGGCGAAGTCGCCGAAACGTCAGCCACCGACCAACAACGGCAACAACAATGACAACGACAACGATGACCTGTACCAACCTCGCATCAGCTAAACAAGATCAGTTTATACGAACATATAAATAAATATATCAACTATCTATGCCGAGGTTTATAGAAAGTCAGTCTTTCAGGTTCTTATGATTCTGTTTTTTTTTCGAACAATCATTGTTACATGGGTTGGCCTCGCCGAACCCTCAGGAATACAGCACACCTTCGGCGAATTTCTATTCGTTGCGCACTTTATTTTCTCAGGTTTTTTAAACCGTACTTCTTCATTTTTGAAGAATAAAAAAAGAAAAGGAGAAAAAATAAAAAAAACCTCCGTACGCAATAAAATTTCATCCGGAAATTGTCGTCAATAACTTCTTACCATTCTAAATGCTTTGTTAATCACACGCACTCGAAGAAGGGTAAGAATTACCTTTGAAGACGAGTTCTGATAACACTCGTGCGGAAGGCAGCGAGAGATTCATCATGTAGACGCCGTCCTCGTAGTTCGACGGTGAGTCGCGATGAAGTCGACTACCTTGAAAGGTGACAACATCAACGAAGAGAAGTTAATAATCACTGAGTGCGAAAGATACTTTTCATACGTTTCCTATTCATACGAACTACTCAGCTTTCCTTACAACGCTAATAGATTTTCTTCACCTTAAAGGCAGTGAAGCTTTATGCTTTGTTGAGGATTCCGTATAAAAGGGTAAGGATAAAGCTCTGATCAATCTGTGAGGGATGCACCTTGCGTTCGACTTCATTAAGCATCGTTTTGAGCTGATTGAGTGCACATTTAGCCTTTACAATGACTCGCGGTGGCCTACCGATGTATCGAGCCAGCGCTGCTATCCTCCCAGATAAGTCTGGTACCAATTTGCCGACTCCATGGGAATGGAAGGCTTGGTGGACCATGGGCGCGAAGACCGATTCCACGTGTGTGTTGCAGAGCGCCTTCGACCACTGCGCAACGCGCGCGAGGATCCCGTACCGTTTAGAAATACTATGGGCAGCGATTACGAGACCATTTCTTCTCCATTTTGTTCATCATAGATTCATGATTATGCCGATCATCAGGAGAAACTACCTATCAAAGGTTTTTGTTGCAGTTGACTGTTCATTCATCCCGTCGTGTACAAAATAATTCGAACAATATTAATGTGGAAACTGATACTAGGCGCTTAAGAACTTTTCACCCATATACGGAAAGAAACAAGAACATAAAAGTATATGTCATTCAAAGCTGTTACTTGAATACCATGGTATTTCACGCCTAAGAAAAATTGAGAAACCTCCAACCCCCGATTCTTTCCTTCTACGAACTTTTACACTTTGTGTGATTCTCGAAGGGAAGAACCCTGTTTGAAGACCGCAGTCGAATCACTTGAATCCAATAATCGAAACCTTCGTAGCTATTCGCATTTATGTTATGTGAGTTGTTTGAAAACAGAAGGACCAAGAATTCGGAAATTGCAGGGAAATCTATGACATTATTTTCTGCCTGTTCTTTTTCATCGAAAAATAAACTGCTCACCAGCACTTCCCCAGTCACGATTAGCCAAATTATTGTACCAACCGTCATATCGTTGGAATTCTTGCGTTCGCAGCGCTTCTGAAAGTAGTTTTTACAAGAAAAAAGCAGTAGAAAAGGCCCAAAACAATCTAAGCATTAATCAAGCTTCTTCATGATTTTTTACCAGAGCCATAACTTCCTAAGCTAAAAACTATGAAGAAGAGCTGATATTGTGGTATGGTACTCGACTCAAAGAAAACCTTTCTCTAAATTCTTCTAGTGCAAATAAGCACCGTGAGCTGCTTCTTTTTCCGCGAGATTTAACGTCTAACGTTTAAAAACGTCTCGATTCTGGACAACATGGAACAATGCAACCAATAATTGAGACCTAGAGACTAATATTAGACGTACCTGAACAAAAAACAGCAACCAAATCCAGCAGAAGCATGATGGGAATAAGCCCACCAACTGATTTCAGCGCTGGAATCATCTCAGCGTACTGCACGAGACCTGAGCTTTCGCGGGAAACGTAGCAACCTCAAAAATCAGGAGAAACACAGTGTGAGATAAACCCCACGAAGCAACAAACAGGGTAGAAGCAAGTCATAAAGCAAAAAGCACAACGAAATCGCTCCAAAACCTGTTTGCCTTTTCTTTTAATAATCTTCTCAAGTTCACATTGGAACTGAAGACGAATCCAATGGGTTCTTCAGTGAAACTACACATTATGAAGGGAAAATATATCAATAAGCCGTGATTCGCTTATGTTACGAAGAGTGTTAGAGGCCAAAAACTGTAGAAAGAAAATGGAAGAAATGACGCCGATTACGGATTTCACACAGATAGCTGGAAGAAGCGAAGCAAAGCGATTAGGACCGTTAAAGCGATCAATTCGAATCTGGTTCTCTTCGTTGTCATCGTATAAGCCAACAACTCGCTTTCAAGCCGCAGATATTTCTTGGATCCGGAGGTAGGAAAGTACATTGAAAAGATTCATACACTTCTAAGCAAGAAACTTGACGCTCCGGTAAGGATTTAAGGCTCGCAAAGGCAACGCCAATTTGAGAAGCATAACGAACGCGCTATTACCCTTTCCTGGGGCTAACGCTTTCACCACCATACAATGCGGGTCTTTCGTTTCGCTTGTCTCTCAGCTAGTTGTCTATCTACCAGTGCCATCAGCAATAATCCGTCAACGGGATTGATCTGGCGACCCCAAATCGGGAATGAACCTAGTTAAGCCGAAACTGTAGTCGAAATCACAATGTTAACTTTCTATTTACTGCCTATTACTATTTGTCTTGGTCGATAAAAAACTAGCTCAGTGACATGCGAAGCGAAGGTGCCGCATGGTGTAGTGGTGAACGCGTTCGCCTCCGTAAGGGCAATAAGGCGCTCGTTCCCCACCTCAGACACCTACTGTCCGGGGTTTGGTAAATATCTCAGCAAGACTGTTCTTTTATCACATATCCTTTATCCTTGCCGTGAAAAATTGGAATAGGCAGTAAAATAAAAAGTTAGCATTGAGAACCGGAAATTTGAGCACCAAAACGGAGTGCAAACAATTTATAAAATAAAGCAATTTGACGAACTGTGTAGGATACCATTTTTGTTCACGGTTTAGCTTTTATAGATCTTTTTTACTTCATAGCTTTTTTCGAAAAAAGGGCGATGTGGACTCCCCAGATCAGGCCCGTTGACGAGTGGTTGCTGATTGACTGGTAGATAGAAAACTAGCTGAGAAAAACGCGGAGCAAGAGCCTCCGTGGAGCAATGTGTAATGCGCCAGCCCCCACAGAGGGAAATCGTGGTTCGATTTGGCCTGGAGGCACAAGTTTTGCGAATACCTCAGCATCGTTGTGGTTGATTTTTTTAAAAATGTTTAACTTCATGCCGAGTATTCTGTAGATTACGTCATCTTCTATGTCTTCTCAGCTAATTACTTTATAAGTGAATGTGGCCCGGCAGAAAACGGAATCCTCAAAAGTTGAATTAAGATAAACTTTAAACTAAACGAAATCGCGAATGCCCACAAGTAAACACAAACTGAACAATTGGTGCTAAAATGAAGAAAACAAATTGGTTTTGGATGCTAAACGAAACTGTTTATTCCTTAGGAAGAAACAGAAGTTCACTTAAATCAGACCAGTCGATGATTAGTATATCAAAACGTGTGGGGAAACGTCTTGATTCGATGAATTTAGTGCGGTTGAAAAAGTTTGTAGAGCTTTCTTGAAATTCGGAGTTATTAATAGCTCCAACCCAAATAAATCTTATTAAGCATTAATCCTCGACAGCCAAGAAATCATTCTTTCTTAAAATACAAGGGATCTTCAAGTGTCCTCTGCAGCTAACCACCAGCGAACCCAACGAAACAGCGAGAGCTGCGCGCCAGCACCGAAACAGCGACCATCATCTAATCAATTAATTAGTGTAGTAGACGAATTTACCACACAAGATAACAATCGTTATGCTTTGTAATAAAATGAACTACTGCCATTTTACATCGAAATCGTCAAATAGCTGACGACCAATTAATAGCGAACTAAGAATCAGAAGCACCGTCAACGTCCTTAGCCGTGACGACGACGCTGAACACAGTAACGTTGTCTATAGCCAGAAGGTCTATATACGATAAATCGAGAACAAAAACGAGAGAACAACTGTCGCAAAACTCATTAACAGTTTATGGACGGATGGAGTCGAAATTCAATGCGTCGCCGAAGGTTTTGTTTGACTAAGACAGCAGTTAACACAGCTTAAGTTGATGTCATCACGAACTCTTCAAACAGCGCTCGAAACATCATGAAAAGTGGAAGCATACGGTGAAAAATGTTATAATATTGATCTCAAAGTGCTTTGATGAAGAGAGGTGGTTGAGAGATTCTAAAAGAAAAAGAGGAAATCATTCGAAATTCACAACAATGAGCGAATAAGCAATAAGCAAAGAACGAAACTGAAATAGGACAGAAATAAGATGGAGGTCGTTTCAAGCACGGATGGACCAATGCTGTCGGAAGTTTCCAAGAGCTCTTTTTTTCATAAATGTCACACCCAACCCAGTGAAGCGAGATGGCAACAAGGTCGGTAAACATCACCCTTGTCGCCCACTCGCGAAATTTCCTTTCCTCGGATGGCAGTTCATATCACCGGCATGAGCAAACATGTTTCTTCAGCACTTCGAATTTCTACATTTACAAAACGACTGAACAACTAATATGATTTCTTAGATGACCATTAGATACCAAAGAAAACAGGACATCTGTGAGAGAACGAAAACACTCGGAGCGATCGTAGGCCGTTTTCGGCCGTTTCATTTCTGAGCAAACGTCCTTGTGGTGATAGATGCTTATGTGGCAGCTATTTTTATCTACTTCTAGTTTCAGTTCTACACGTTTTCGTATCGATGGTGCAACATATTGAGGCCAATTCGCTGGGAGATGTTTCTGGGTGTCGGGCTGCGATGTACAGCTAGCTGGGAGATTCATCTCCATGGCAGTATACCAAGCTGAGGAGTCCGGCATTTCTATCAGGAATACTAGGTAAGACTAAACCAATACCAAGATCCACTACCGTCCTGGTATCAAATCAGTCTCATGATGGGAAATCTCCCTCTGATCCATATGGGCTGCGACTGCTTGTGGTGGTGACGACCTGGGGCAGACTTTTGCTAGGCTAACCTCGCGGCTCCAGGGAAACACAATAGCTAAACTAGCAAAACTCCGAAAAATGGTGATTATGCTGGGGCCCGCACAACCAGTGAGGATGGGCCATTCAAGTACCATACATCAAGTATATTTCAACAAGATCAGTTCATAAGAACATTTAAATAGATACATTGACTATTTATGCCGAAGTTTATAGAAAATCGCCCTTTTGAATTGTAATCGGACACCACTTAAAAATCCGTTGGTTATCAATGCAGGTGTTTTAGACAAAATATTCACAATCAACAACAAAACGAACAAAACGAGAAATTTAATTAGAAAAACTCAAGGAGCTGTTGTATTTATAGCTCTCTTTTGCCTCATCTAGATAAAGACTGACAATGAAAGGAACAAGATTCCAAGTGTTTGAGGATTTGATCGGATTGAGAAGGCTTTGAGTCTAAACCTTCAACATTCACGGAATCTCGTTCGGTGACCGTCAGAACGATGCGCATCGATTGATAAGCGCGCAAGACGAAACCGGTATGCGAACGTCATATGGAAGGACACCGAAAACTCCAGGACTTGCTCAACCCAAGGATACGTAGCCTGGTTCGGACTGAAAGCGTTCAGACTTATCACGCTCAAATCCACTCCTATATAGATGTCGTTGCGTTTTTTGAAATTGATATACTGAACGAAGTATTCTCTTCCAAGCAACATACATGACACCGTATAACGCAGTGGTTGGAGGCTCCCTTATATTCACTCGTCGTCGTTGGTTGGACATCGCGCTCCGAAAACCAAGCCCTCCATTCCTCCAATGTGGATAAATCAACAACAGTTTTCTGAGAGAATAAAAACACTGATTTTTTCCATCGTAGATGGTCGCAAGTCAATGATATGTCCAATTCGCATTCAACCACCTATATGATGCTAACAATGAATTCAAAGGCTTTCCACATCCCTGAGGAGTATATTATTGGCGAACCTTTTATCCATTGTCTCTAAAACATTTTACTGTCACAAATAGTCTTTCGTAAATATCTGATATGACAGAGAACTCGGTTCAAACTTAGGAACTCGCATTTGGATAAGAAAAGCCGAACTGATCACCCGCACCCTACGGCTGTACTTCTATGGAGCAAGAGCCCCTGCCATAGATAAGTACGAGCTTCAACCTTCACTTCGAATTAGGGACGTTATTAGTCCGAAAAATTTTTCACGATCTTTAGTTATGTGTATTTATTCTAAATAACTCGCTATGAAAATAATGCCGTTCTGGTTATGATGTGACAACAGAAGAAAAAACATAACATTAGGTTGTCATCGATGGAACAGCATTAAACACTATCCAAGCGAACGGACAAAGTCAAATAAGAGTGCCAACAATTTAATTAGACCATATCAATAAAGTTATTTCAGTGTAATTCTAAGAAAAATTGCTGTACTCTCTACCTTTCCTTACCTGCAGAGAGCAACGAAACTATCCCTCATTCCAGAAAAAAATAGCTCTCGATCCAAGACCACACTGCGCAAGAACTCGAGGAATTGAGATTGGTCCTAACCAAAGAATATTGTGCTGGAATAGACTCTAATACAAAAACCAGATGAGAATGGAGTTTAAACTATTTCGGATTCGAGAGATGGTCAGCTGAGGAAGACAGCTGGATACGAAGGCGAAGACGGCGCATCAAGACGAAGAAGAACAGTGGACTATCGATTCAGATCATCGGCTCTGATGAAGACGAAGAGGTTGAAACGTTAGCCGAATAAAAATTATTTATCAATCTCGTGTAAGCTTATGAAAAAAAAGAATGCACGTTGATGGAATTTAAAATGTTTGAAGCACAATGCCATTTTTCAGGACTTGGCCATAACAAGATTTCCGCATCAGAATGCGCTCCATATTTTTCACCCATCAGGGCAAAAGTATTGTGAAGCTATTCGATAGATCGGCAATGACGATCCTGATGTTAGTAACGAACATACGTTATCTTATAAGCAATCCTTGGTGAGGCTAAACGAGATTGTGAAGTAGATATTCGGTGGGTAACCTTCCGACCACCTCGCCTTCTTCAGAGCCGCCTTCGTTTTCTAAGAGAAGACAGCAACTGTGTATTGTGCTTCCCTTTTTTAAGTAGTTTTGCTACCCTTGCAGATGACGAATATCGTCAATATGATCACTTTTAGTATCGTGGATTTCACTACTCCTATTGTCACCAACACAAGGGTGATCTTACTTTTTAAAACAAAAACGTTGAGTGGTTCTCAACAGACAGGTATTTGGTTTGATTTATAAATTGAATTATATAAAGACTATAAACTATTTACCGAAAAGTGAAGATATGGCTATATAACAAGATCTCTAGGCTCCGAAATAGGCGAAATCACCGACACCGTCCGCCACTAAACATCAAAATATGTGTTAACTGGTGGTGCCTATTCACAAAAAAAATTTATAAGGTAATATTCTAAGACGTTCGAGCTTTTGTGTAGCTTTTGAAGTTTTAGGAAAGAGCATCAACGAGACCCACTAAAAAGGCGTAGTCAATCATCAGCATTGAAAAATGAAAGTGAACATGTTTCCTGGAACTCGACGTCATTTTAATATAATGTCGTTGACACCTCAGAATCGAAACGGACATTAGTCAGTAGAAAATATGGCAACCAGAAAGCGTCGAGAACTGATGTGGAATGAATCAGATGCAGCATGGCATTCTAGGAAGAACACAACAGTCAGTACGGTATATGACTGGTGTCGTCCGCTCATTTGCATAGATGTGATTGAACAATGTTAGTGAAATTACAGAAACCGGAATCTAGGCTCCAGCTGCACTTCGTTCACCTCAACTATGCTTTATGGAAGACGTAAATTTCCAGAAAAGTGCTTCCCTCATGGACAACACCCTAATGAACTTTCTCCATTTCAAACAGTGTGGGAACGTTTACATTAGAATATTGTGAGATAAATGGAGTTCGCTTCGTGAATCTACTCTCCGTGGCCAGTCATTCACATAGAAATTTCCACCTTAAATCCCTGAAAAGTGCGACACATAAGGAGATTGATCACATCCTTGTCGACAGAGAATGGAACCTAGCCGGCGTCTCTTTTTACGCGCCGGATCAGATTACGTCTTTCGTTCTTTGCGAAGATTTTCCTTAACCAAAAAGTGGAACAAGAATTTATTTATGAGGAAAGAAGCCATTTTAGCTGTCTGGAAAAAAGAAACGAGACGCATTCAACGAGTCCATTTCATATCTCATTAATTGCCCATTTATGCTATAACCTGCTCGAAAGGAGAGATCCGATAAAAGATAGCGGGATCCTACCGAAAAATTTCCGAATTTGTGCTGAGCAAGCCTTTGTTGATAAAAATACAGGCTCTGGACGTCTATCGAACTTCGCTAACTCCTTTTGAAAGGGAGAAAATAAGCCCTCCTAACTGTATACACTGATGGTCATTCATGCGCATTTTAACCTATACAAAGGCAGCAAAGAAGAATCTTCATCGATACCGACAATAGAGGACTCTCAAAGTACCATTAAAAAAGCCACAGAGCAGTTTTGCAGAGATCTTCGCAGCAACATTACGTTTTCTTTTGTGCAGCAAAAACAGCTAACTAAAAATTCACTTTTTTCAAATAGATCCAATAAAAAAGAGATTCTATAGAAAACAATTTTGATTCATAAGGTCCGCCAGAGAAGCGCGTGGCGTAGTGGTGAGAAGTGCCCTACGATAAACACGATGTCGTTGTCGTGCAAATCAGCCATTCTTCAAGAACAAACAACATCGGATGCTTCATCCTTTATCTTCCAACATCCAGCAAACTCGATGGTGCAACATTATCAAGTAATCACTCTTCAGAAGCCCGATCTCGACTTCGAAGCATAAACTCTGACTTTGGCCCATAGAGAAGGCAATATTTCAGATTACAATGTTTAACGTTTTTGTTTTCTGCCTTTTATAATTTTCATGGCAGGTTACTAAGCGAAATGCAACCACAACGTTGCTGAGATATTTCCAGAGTTCCAGAGTTTTGCAAATATCTCAGCAACGTTATGGTTGTATTTCGCTTAGTAACCTGTCATGAAAATTATAGAAGGCAGAAAACAAAAACGTTAAACATTGTGATTACAACTACAGCCATAGCTTAACTGGGTTCTATGCCGATTTGCACTCCCAGATCAACCCCGCTGACGGGTGATTGCTGTGGCAAAAAGATCGATAGAAATAGCTGAGAGACATGCGAAACGAAGAACCCGCATGGTGTGGTGGTGAACGCGTTACTCCCCGGAAAGGATAATAGCGCGTTCGTTCCCCACCATAGACACCTGCGGTCCAGAGTTTTGCACATATCTCAGCAAAGTTGTGGTTGTATTTCAGATTACCTTCTTCTCTGACGACTGCTACGTACTTGTAGTACACATGTCGTTACAGCTGCAAATAGAACGGGTAGTAAAACCAGTGGAGGACTTCTTTCACAGTCGTTATGCGCAAGAATAGAAACAAAGAGGGCGACCTTCCTAACAACCACCCATTCAGCTTGTTGAATCTGTTCCACAAGTTTTCCTTCCCATTTTTTAAACGTCGCGCCCATATCGACTTTGATGAGGCCTGATGTATAAAATAAGTTGTGTTTCATTATGGGTCCTGCTAACTATATGGACTATGCATGCAAGCGCTTCACAGAGTTTTGCAAACCTGCAGGGAACTTAGCTATACCATCAGATCTGTGGGTGCGAAGAATCGTTCGAGAGAAAAATTAACTGAAAATCATTGAGAAGCGTGGTTCGCTTTCGACCACAGGCGAACATATTCATCTTGAACTACTTACGCATTTATTTCACACCTGAGTGTTCTTAGGTCAACACACTTCGGTTATATCGAAAAAGCTGCGTATAACATGTAGCACATTCGAACATTGTCTTCTGAAGATGAATCGGCGCATTCAACAGCCATCCGATAAGTCTTTCTGTAGTATGGGTCGCCGAAAAATATCCTACGGTTGGGAACCAGCTAAGTAAATCAGAAAAAAAAACAGTCAATACGAGAACAGAAAAAGACACATGGACAAGAAACATTAGAGTGGATTCGTAGACAATGAAAACAACCTCGAAGGAGATCTCCCATACCGAAGGGCCGGCATATTTGTTGCACGTGAAAGCCACTTGTCTCTACAGGTGGAACAAACTCCCAATCTGCAAAACGCAGCCGAACCCACACCTCTTCAAGACAACCTCCATGGATGACGGGTGTTTAACAGGGAAGAAAACCAAGTGGAATAAAGAAGCGCTAAAACCTGCGCGAGGAGTGAAGAGAGTTTATCGAAGTATTTAAATAAGTTTGTGAGTAACTAGGTTTAGGCTTAGGCCTAATATTCAGACAAAGGTCACGAGTTATGGATTACCAAATAACGTTCGAAAAGGCCTAAAATCGATTAAAATTTTTGAGCAAAAATTTAAGAGATGGAAGATTTTATGGGAGCATTGCTTATAGTAACCAGGTACTGATGAAATCCACAAAATAAGTGATGGAACGTTTACAAGCGAAACTAATCAATTAGGAAAACGAGAGAGCATATCGTCGGACAAAAGGAATATTTTGGTTCCACAACAGTAGCTGAAATGAGTGATTGCTCTGTGATGAAAATGGTGAAGATGAAAGGTTTGGGAGGAGTGTGTAGTTCGCCGATTCGGTTCGCCAGCCGGTGGAAAAGGTCACACCAAACCCGCTATAAGAGGGGCTTTGAATCACACCGCCACACGTAGCCTTTTAGCATCGTAACGCTAAGAAGAACAAACCTCACTCTCCCTGTAAAAGAAAGAATAAAGTGTTAAGCGTTGACCAACTGCACGAATGCGTGTCGCATTTTATTCCATTCGCAGCATCCCCAGAAACCAATGAATATCTGGCACATCTGGCCTATACAATGGCTTGCGGTTTTCTACCAATATACCAAGTAAGTTACTTTTTCTCCACGGTAAGTACTGCACGAATTCGCTGACCCTGAACGAATGAAGAGCTTTGTTCACCTTGGCCGAGAGGATGCGCACACGATCCTTCGCTTATTGCAAGCACCTCTAACCATTGCCACATATATGTCCCACGCTCCACTTTTATCATTACTATTCTTTTGATTTATTCTCTCCCCATTCTCTGAATAGTCGCCCTGGAATATAGTTGATTTCGAACTACCCGACTGTTAGAAACATTCAATTATTTTACCTCGATCTACTATATGAGAGTATAAATATCAACCAGAAAGTAGGCAAACCTATGTTGCTGAGTACTTCACTCTACACTTATCTCTTCTGCACAAACTGAAGTCAACTAACGGAAGAGCATAAAAGCAGGCCTATTATTCTTCTCGGTTACTTCCGAGGGAACGCTTGTTTAAGCTAGTTGCGTTTTCCTTGTCGATTCTGGTTATGAACAATGAGGTCTCGTTTAGAAAACGACAAGTTTTAATGTCTGTCGACTTGATGGACGACTACAGCAAAAAGAAAACCAAGCAACGAACCTACGGCACTGAAGTTCTTCGATGCCCTAAAATGGTGGTATATTATTGGTATGTTGTTATGCGCCTGTATTAGTAGCAAGTAATAGAATATTTTCCGTACAATACGGTAACTTCTATAGTGTTATTAATGCAAAGAGGTAAAAGGATAAAGGATAAAGCTCTCGGCGTTGATAAAGCCCTGAGAGATCTGCTATGCATTCGACTTCATTGAGTATCGTTGGAGGTGATCTAATGCACATCTGATCTTTACAATGATTCGCGGTGGCCTACCGATGCATCGAACCAGTGCTGCTATCCTCCCAGACAAGTCTGGTAACAATTTGCCGACCTTGAAGGGATGGAGGGCTTGGTGGGCAACGGATGCGTGGATCGATTCCACGTGAGTGTCGCAGTAGCGCCTCCAACCACTGGGCCACACGCGCCTAGTATGCAAGGAGGTAGTGATCGAAATCTTGAGTTCCTAACGCGATAAAAGTGTTCGGGGTTGATCAATCCTCTAGGAATACACGGTGCCTTCGAATCCATTCGTAGCATCGCGGAGGTGCATGAGGGCACATGTGACCTACACGGCATTCGAGCATCTCCGTTGTAGTTCAGTGTTTATTATCCTCCTAGATAAGGCAATTTGGTGTCCTAGAGCCACTAATGGTTTGTGGTTTGAGGCACGGCTTTGAACCAACCACAACAGGTGTATTGCGCAGCACCTCTAACTACTGCGCTACATTTTTTACGGGTTCACGTGATTTTTCGGCTTGTAGCGATTTTCCGTCCTCTGTGATCTGTGTTTATTTTTTCTCTTGTTCTTGCAAAATTTGTAGCAAATATGAGAATGTAATGTAAAATTCGCATAAACGTAAATGGAGGGATCATGGATATATGAGACTTGAAAATCGCTAGTGGATATACGAGTTGGCCCTCAGCGGATTTTATAAGTGCGGTAAGAGAAAACGGATGGGTTGGGTCAAATAAGCGCCAGCGTCGAATTAGTAAAATTCGAGCGCCCTCACCAGCATTAATAGTGAAACATTTTTGCTGAAGATCTTTACCGGAACTTTTGACGATGATAATCTGTCAAGATATTTTTGCCAACAAATGCTGACTGCGGAACCAAATATTAGAACGAAAAAAATAGAACACACTATCGACTGTTTACATTTAGATCGAGAAACCGAATAAGAAACATGCGAATATCAATATTGTAAGAAAGAATCGTGTAACTCGGAGGAGTTCATTTAGACGAACGCCAAAGAAGCGCCAAGAATCTTTGCGATCATTATGCCAGTTGTAACATTACACCGATTATCCTCGCTGCTGAGCAAGTCAGTTTTGCGAACGCCTTACTCCAGAAAAAAGCACTATCATGAAGAATGTTCTTTACTGTGAAGGACAGATGCGGAATAAACTGGATGAAAGGGTAAAGGATAGAGCTCTCGGCGTTGATCAGTCCCTGAGGGATGCGCCATGCATCCGACTTCATTAGGTATCGTTGGAGGTGATTGAATGCAATCTAGTCTCTACAATGACTTGCGGTGGTATACCGATGTGTCGAGCCAGTGCTGCTATCCTCCCAGACAAGTCTGGTACCAATTTGTAAACCCGGGGGGATAGAAAGCCTGGTGAGCCATGGGAGCCGGGATCGATTCCACGTGTGTGTGTCACAGTGGTGCCTCCAACCATTGCGCCACACGCGCCCTGGATGTCAAACAGAAAAAAATCGTCGGATTTTTTCGTTACTGCGCTGAGCGGCTATCCAAGGCAGAGATGGAAGACTCAGCTGGTTCTCACTCGCTGTTGAAGGTGCACAAGTTCTTTCGATTCCACTTCTCAATTTGTCATAAAAACAGTCACATGAAAAGAAAACTTCTTCTGTCTGGCTTCTGAAACTTTTTCAGAACTACGTTACATTCTGCAAATCGGTCAATAGCAATGCGTCAATGTGAAATACAAGCACAATGATGTCGAGATATTTGCAAAACTCAGACCTAAGAGCGATTCGAACTCGTGACTACCATTCCTGGGGTGCTGCTCACGTGTTACCCACTGCACCACTGGAGTTCTCGTTTTACCTTTCTCTCAACCATTTTAAAAAAGCCATACATTGTCATTTCGATTACAGGCCCAGCTTAAATGGGTTCAATGTCGATTTATCCTCCTCAGATCAGTCTAGTTCATGGGTGATTGCTTATGGCAAGGCGCTGTAGACTAAAAAACTAGTTGAGAAAAAGGCAGGATGAGAGCTTCAGTGGAGTAGCGATAACATGTGAGCCACTAAAGATTAATCGTATTAGTCTTGGTTCGTATCTGGTCCAAACTCTGAGTTTCTACAGATATCTCAGCATCGTTGTGGTTGTATTTCACACAATACCTTGCCATAAAAATTGTGGGCAGTAAATAAAGGAGTTATACGTTAATTTATCAATGGTTTACCGCCTGGTGGATAGACGTCAGTCCTCAGTACCGAAAAGTGTTCACTAGAGCGAGGTGCATCCATTCACCAGCGTTTGCTAAGTTGAGAAAATGTTCCGCGTTTCCATCCGAAAACCCAGCAAGGATAAATCTCTGCCATAGCAGAATCCTGCGACCTGCTCATGGCTGTGTTCTTGTCAAAAAATAAAGCAGGACTAGACCATATAAAAAGCATGACGTTTTTCGCGTTTTTTGACACATTGATGTTCTGATGCTCCATGAGAATCAACAGAGTGCCTGCTTCAGTTACTCGCTTACTAACGGCATTAGAAGTGGTTTAGCTGAATGTCCTGTAATGGAAGTCGAAAGTAAAGTTGAGTATGAACTTTGGTTGGGAATGCACATAAAAATAAGAGAGTCAGTTTTCTTTCTCTCTCTTCTGCAAACATTAATTAAATGCTTATAATTCGTAATAGTAGAAGGTCTAAGTTTGTAATTCATTAGGGAGAAAAAATTAAATAAAAAGATTACCTCATTGACGCTGTTACGGTAGGTTAAGAACGAAGCTGAGTAACTTCTCTAAGAGCACCTCACGTACGAAATGAAGTGCAGAACATCTCGTTTAAACTCAAAACAAGAATTTTCTTGCGAGAAAAGAGGTTCCTGAGTAACTTGGACATATGCCATGCACATTACTTTTGCTTTCTTGTTATTTTGCATAACCTTTCTTCATATTCCCTGTGCGGATCTCAGTACTTGCATTCGATTCATTTCCTCGCATCCATCATCCATAAACGTCTTCGGGATTTTCGCATGTGGGTTCAGCTCTTACCGGAGGACTTTTCTTTTGTAACGAGTGCCGTTGAATGTTGGTCGAGACGACTCACCTTGGAGTCCTTAGATAACTGGAGCGAAGCGCTCTTAGTAAGATTGCATGAAGTGTGATCAGCCAAGAGAAGTCTGGTACCAATTTCCCAAACTCGGAGCGATGACAGGCTTAGTGGGCCTGAGGTGGAGACTCACAAGCACCGTGCTTGTGATGGACGGCACCATTAGCGATGCGCTGCCGAGCCCTAATAAGTAATACTCGACTGAAATCTACTTAGAGTTTTATTGTACTGTCCGGACCTTAACATTCAGCTTAACCACTTCGTTCGAAAACTTCGACAGACCCTTAAAAACTTCGCGCAGACATCTATCTGTTTAAGAAAATTTAAATAAATTTCACATGGAAAGTCGAAGAGATGACCAATTTGTTCTACACTAACAGTGGCTTTGCTGATTGTTTCAACAACACGTGCCTAAAACATTTCCGTAGTTCAGTTGATTTGCATCAACTGAAGGTCATCTTCTCTTACGAGAAAACATCTTTCCATCGAGATGAACAGCATTCTGGAGAGAATGGGTGGACGAACCTGTCAGAAAAATTTAATATTGAAAACAAACGTGTGTGTTTTAAAATATATTTGTCATTGCAACGATTAAGACTCCGAATCATAAAGTTTTCGTAGGAATTTCTTTGAAAACGATAAAATTGGTTTTGATCCTTCTAACGGGCTCGCAAGAACATCTAAAGTTAGGCAAACGCCTAAATTATCACTGCTGTCAGTATGCATTTAACCCAATTCATACCGTCCAAAATGTGTACAGAGTAGGGACGTTTTAGCACTCATCAGCAACAGTATAGCGTTAGTTCATCTGCACAGAAAGTCACTCATGAAGACAAACAAACTCGTGCCGATTATAGTTCCTGTAAATTATGTTCTTTAAATCGCAGCTTTTCTCGAATCATGGTGATACAAAATTTACAGAAAAGAAATGTGAAAAAGGCGGAAAGAACAGTCGAAAAGAAAATACATTGTAATGTATAGTTATTACTGAAATGCTTATCTACATGTGCATTGAAATCAGTGCACATGGTCACGATTATTCTTCTAATGGAAGTTATACTTAATCTAGGCAGCGTGTAGCACACTGGCAGTGATCCTATTCATTATATGGGCGGCCCAACCTACCTAAGCGCTTGTTCGACCTCTCCCAGGCCCACGGTCTCCCATCCCTCCAGAGTTGGCATATTGGTATCAGAGTTGTAGCAAATGAGCTTGCTGCCCCACTTCATGTGGAAACGCTCCATGACGGCTATCCTAGGATTCTAGAGAGAATCGGCTCGTTCAACATGTAATCACATTCATAAAGAAGCCAAACCTCCACGCGAAAAGTTCGAAGATCCTTGTGGATGACGAATGAGAGGAAACGAATCGAATGCAAGAAGTGCTGGTTTCCGCGTTATTATAAATGCGATGCCTCGTCATGTAATAAATAAATAAAAAATACAACCGCAATAATGGGGAGATATTTGCAAAACTCCGGACCGCAGGTGCCTACGGTGGGGATCGAATTCGCTATTAACCTTCCCGGGGACTAACATGTTCACCACCCCACGGTGCGGGTCCTTCGTTTTGCCTTTCTCTCAGCTAGTTTTTTTTTTACCTAACGGAGGCATCAGCAATCACCCCTCAACGCGACTGATCTGGGGAGCCCACGTCGGCACTCAATCCACTTAAGCGCCGGATGTAGTCGAGATCACAATGCTGACCATTTACTTACTTCGCCATTATAAATAAAATCATCATTGTAGTTATACTTCACGGAATACCTTGCCGTAATACCTTGAAAAATGTAGCAGGCAGTAAATAAAATGTTAACATTAGGTGAAAAATATTGGAGGAGCTTTTAGGAAGTAAACGTGGAGATGCGGAAGGGCAAAAACGGAACAGACACCCTAGAGCTACAGTGGAATTCAATCGACACGAAACAGCATACTGGCTGGCCCCAACTGAGGACCTGCAAGTCGTCCCTGAGACCTGAGAAGACAATCGGTGTGGTCGTCGACCAGCCTGTCGAAGAATACCATTGACACGACAACGTGCCGAAAATCTGATAATGTTGCTAGAAACTGGTCGCTCTTCACTTATTATGAATGAAAAACAGTCAATAGATGTCGCCGAGGTGATTTTCCACGCACTCTCAGCTCTTCACGTCCTTTCTCTCAACCTGAAACCATGAAACAGAAATCTATTGACTTCTCACCTGACTCCTTGGAAGCATCCATGAAGGCCTGAAATTGAGTCGAGTAATAAGATGTAGACATTTTTGTTGAGGGAATGACTCCCGTACGAGGAGGGTATGAATGTGCCATTTCAAAGAAAAGCCGTCCTTTGCACGAAATCAAGAAAAAGTTCCTTCTTTCAGAATTCCGTCCAAGCACCTCAATTTTGTCAGTTCCAACGTGTGGGACTCCACAAAGCTTTTTGCTTTTATATTTACGATGAACCATGTATATGCAAATTATTCGAAACGATAGCGAAGGAAGTCTGTGGCTGCAGACAGATGATCTGAATTTACGTCTTCCAAACGTTTTTTCCCCATCATTGGTATGAATTATTTTCTGTCATTGAGTTTAGCCTGGAACGTTCTCACTTCATGGCCGACTGTAATTAGAAGAACTGTGTATTTTTATTATTCTAAGTAGTCATTCTTTAAAAGTAAGCCGTAAATTTCTCCAGTAATATGTTCCTTTAACCTTCAGTGTAATCATTCTTACTATATCGTCTAGTTCAGCCAATGTCGTTTGCACCTGTCTGCTTCATAAGTGCCGTTCTCTCTCTCCTGTTTTAGGTTTTCATGCCAAACACGTAAATTATGAGTTGATCCTGCTTTCGTGCAATTTTTCTTGTTTGTGAAATTCTTTATTTCCTTGTTTAGTTAACACGAGATGTTATTTTATTTGTGTATTTACGGAAAAGCTGACGTCTCGGCGGATTTCATCCAGCCAAACAAATCCTTAACCAATAGGGAACGCTCAAGAAGGTATTTTGTGCTCAATATGATTGAAATCTTGGTTTGTAATTTTCTCTGTTTGGTTATGGAGGTGCTTGGTTGGGCGGTCAACTTGACCTTTCCAGGCCCTAAAGAGAGCGAAATCCACCGAAACGTCAGCTTCTTCGTAAAGAAACAAATAAAATAACACCTCGTGTTTGCTCAATAAGAATACAAAGAATTGTTCGATCAATGCCAATGTTATTGTAAAGTCGGTCGTAAGAATTTCTTGTTTCTCTTCACATCGTTGTGTTTTAGACTCCAAATGATTGCGATTGCTTCATGCATTAAGGAATTTTTGTTTTCATTGATTGATCATCGTGACATTAGAATCCAGAAACATGGATATTTGAAGCGTCTTTCCAAACGTGGCGTCATAGAAGTTTTCTTGCTCAATTTTTTCATCACTTTATTGCTTCGTGCTTTCCTAATCGATCTTTGTTTAAAGGCCCACATGATGGAGTTGTCGATGGAAAACAGAGTTGACCACCTGTAAGTTTCAATTCTTTGTCTCGTCTTTCTATACTTATGGAGTGTTATATGGCTAATCTTCTCCGGTAAAGCATGGGACGACCAGGCACTCTCGGTGTTTGCGTCTCGGATGCAAGTGGTCTCTCTCTATCTACGAGGGGATCTTTAAAGGTAAACTTTTTCTGTTTAGTTACCTCTATGCTTCGAAATCATCAGGCCGTAACGAGACAAAGTTGTTTGAAACTCCACGTATCAAATTTTCGTGTTACATCTCCCCGTTTTTATTACATCAAGTACTGGTTTTGGCTTTTTTTTTTTTGGAAAATTTCGTTTGTATTCAGTCCGATGTGGCACCATTGGGATCTCAACTTTTAACACTCTGCTCCCAGCTTGAACCATCGAATGGGGTTATTCCCGAAGTTTATCTTCTCAGTGAAAACTGCAAGGTTTTGCATTAAGTTTTATCTTGTTTCAATTTTTTCAAATTACTGGTGTTTGTTATTGCCTAGTCTCATGGATTACCGTCTTATCGTAGCTTGAAAGGAGTTGGATAGTTGAGTAGTTTTATACTTTTGGAACTGTTAGGTACGTAGGTTTCATTACCCAGCCAACTTCTTCCAGCTGAGTCCGACAATTCTACCCGGAAGTCCAGTCAGGAATGAACCGTTCTCAGAATTACACCCGTATTGGCTGCAGCGTAGTTGCAAAGTGGCCAATATTCATTCAGTGTACGAGAGAAGGCAACTAGCTCTATGTAATGGTGACTTGAGAAAGCTCTAATAAGACTATGTTGAGATTCATAAGATAGGAATTTTTTTCCTGCTGGCAAGTTGCAAGTCGAATGGGAATTGTATTGCAGCCTGAAGAATTTCTCTTGAAAATCAGTCGTTTTAGTATTCAAGTAATAGAAAGCGCCAAACATGGTTTTTTCGGATGATTTTGATCCACAAGCATTAATTCGAGCCATTTTTTCGATCCCATAAAGTAGTCAGAAGCACACCACCATATGACGTTGAGAACCTAACACATTTGTAATGCCTTGGCGATTTCTAGGTTTTCTTTACTTTTTATAGTGTTAGCCTTCTAGTGCGGTGTAATGGTTTCCCTTTCAGATAACGTTTTCCAAACATGAAGACTGCATCATTGCTTTGCACCAGAGCAACTGATCTGCTATTCGTTTTTAGTTGAACACGAGTATTTTCTGAATTTCTTATATGTTTTCTGTTGTTAATGTTTTCTGTCTTCGTTGAGTACTTGTTCACAAATAATATTCTTGTATTCCTCTTTCACCTCTCTTAGGTATTACAGTCATAATTAGTTCGTCTAGTAAACAGTACATAAACAGCACTGATTATAACATTGTGAAAATAGTATGTTCTTGAGTACTTCCTATTTCGTTCCGTTATTGTTTATCCTATGGATATTTTAGAACAAACATTTCGAATTACTATGGGCGAAGTTAGTCTAACGATTGAGTTTTCTGGTGGCTGCGAATTTCTGGTTGGAAATAAGAAAGAACACAAGGTTTGTTTTGGTGCTGTCGAATGCCTCGTTACTTATCTTCGTTTTTTAAAGGTTTCTTTTCCATGCGACGAAGATTTCGTTACTGTGGCCGATGTTATTCGACATGTTAAGGATGTCATGCTTAAGGTTCGTTTCTCTTGTTCTTTCTTGTTAGGTTTTAGTTAGATTAGCAGTGAGTGCATTTATCTCGATAAGGTCTAATGTTATGTGGAAAATAGTTAAAGAATGCAGTATTAGGAGAAATAATGCTACCTGCTTGTCAAATTTTCTTAGGATCGCGAATAGTATTTTAGTGCCGTAAAAATCCTCCAAAGAAGTGGAGGATTGTGTTTGATAAGACAATATTGAGAGCTTTTTAATAGTAGGAGTCAACTGATCTTGGTTTCCGTGCACATATACGTGCAGCGCAGTGGTCGGAGGCGCCCGACATTACACATGGGATTGCTTCTCGCGCCTACGGCGCACCAAGCCTTTCTTCCCTCCGGGGTCGGCAAATTGGTAACAGACTTGTCTATTAGGGTATCAGCACTGGCTCGATACATTGTTAGGCCACGGCGAGTTATTGTAAAGGTCAGATATGCATTCGATCGCCTCCAACGAGGCTCAGTGAAGTTGAATGCGCGGTGCATCCCTCAGAGTTCGATCAACGCTGAGAGCTTTATCCTTCTATCCTTTTATGCATATATGCTTATATATATGTGTTTTCTTATAAATGTATGCTTGTACGTATATAGACGAGTTTAGTTATAGTATTAGCCACTTAGTTTTAATGCTCTAGTGGAGAATTATACTGAATACAAACATGTCTCTCATTCACATCTCATGGGTGTATACGTGGACATCATGCAGTAGTTGTAAGGGTATATGTTTTGATGCTAGACAGGTAATTCTTTGCTGTTTTTAGAGAGCTAACCTTCGTTATTAGCTCACTGTTTGAAGCCGATTAAGTCACATGCGGGGCAGAACTTATTCGTCATCTGAAGAAGTGTTCTTCAAAACAGAAGTAAAGTACATTAGTTTTCACATTCCTAATCTCCTTACATCTCACCTAACGTACCAGTACGACGGACAGTTTACATTCTCAACGTGGAATTCATAGCCAGAATATTTCATGTGAACTTTCTGTGCCATGCATTTCATATGGTCCTTTTCGAGGAAGAAAGCTGAAATCAACGGAAAACGTTGAAAACAGTTATAATAGTAGTACACAGAGTTGTCGATAAGATCTACGCGTGCCATTGAAAATTGTTTTTTTTTTTCGCAATACTTTTCCTACTGTGATTTTTCATGATGCTTCAATAGTTTATAAAGCTCGATGCAACAACGATTCCACTAGATAGATCACATTTAGGCCATATTTTGAGCCTTAGTTTTTTTTTCAGATTAGCTTTTCCATGACCTTTCCCTGCTTTTGTCCTGACCTTCGTGGGCTAAGAATATTTGAAAGCGATGGAAAGTACTAGCTTTCACCAATATGTTCTCTCGAGGGTGACTGTTTATTCATCACCACACCATGGTGGGCAATGAATTCATTACATTTGGACGAGTTTAGCATTTTAATCTCTCCATCCTAAGCATCCATTTTTTCTACGAATTATTCTTCCTTTCGAGACATACCAATGAGTAATTCGTGATGTTCAAAGATCTTGACGTGAAAGCAAGAGGATAGAGCTATAAGTGGACCGGATTTTAACCCACTTCATCCCAAATACTTTGTAAAAAGACGAGTATATTATATTGTAAATGGGTAGTCTTGCGATTATAAAAGTCACATTTGCATTTTAGAATATTAATGATGAATATTGGGGAACTATCGAAAAGATGCTGGTAAGCATAAGTCGCTTTTGAGCCCCACAAGAAAGTCGATTAACACAGGTTGTTCGGGTTGTTCGAAAATTCACGCTAACCTGTTCGATTAAAATTTTTCTACGATCTGCAACGGAAATTAGATGTATGAACACCATCTACCATATTGAAGATTACATTATCCACAGGGCACAATAACCATATTCCATGAACTCTACCCAACTAGCCTAACACTTGCTCGGATTCCGCTTTCACAACATCAACACTTGACGGTGAAACCACGGACAATGTAACATCTATGAATGGTTTTCGCGAAAGAGTGGAAGAAGAAGTACTATTTCTATGGCGCATTAATGGAGGCAGCACTGCGAAAACATACTCTTAGCTGTTCCTCTGTGCTGCATTTATTTTACTAGTCATCGATGACCTTTTGAATTATTTGCACCATCAAATGCATCTGATTTTAGCGGAACCACAATTTTTAACAAACAACTGGAATGAGACGATATCGCTGGAACGTTAGACACATAATTTTTTTTAACCAAACTCATGTAAAACTGTCAACAAACCAGAATGGTGATTCTTTTTCTCAACGCTGTTTTAATCGATTTTAGAAACAGAAGTCAGAAAAAGTAAGCTGGTCTTGGTCATATCTGTGGAGTCTTTCCATCTTCAATATACCTTTTGGTAATAGCCACTTGGTTTTTTACCTTCCAGTTACAGAAAATTTATTTTCTTATTTTTGTTTTTTTTATTATTTTCAATTATTCCGGAATATTAAGTGTCTTGCAATTGATCTTTTCACTTTGATAACAACTAATAAGTATTCCTGCATCTATCTTTTTTTTTCTGGAACACTAGGAAATAGTATCTTTTCTTACTGATGCATGTGGTTCACGATATATATACACCACTCATTGACGCTGTCACCATGACGCCTAATCGCGCGTTTGTTACGGACTGGACGTCGCCTAATTTACGACTTTCATAGACTTGCTAGTTTTTTGAAAATAAGCAATAATTTTTTGATAACTAGCAGACTATGTGGGTTGTGATCATGAATCGATTGTAGAAAAAAACTGCGCTATATGGTTCAATGAGTATGAATGGTATTTACACAGCTATTTGCCAAATGTTTTCGTCAAATGTTAAGAGGCGCGTGTGGCTCAGTGGTCGCAGGTGCCTTGAAAGACACATGGGATCGAACGTGCTCCAGGTCCACCAAGCCTTCCATCTCTCCTAAGTCAGCAAATTACCAGATTTGTCCGGGAGGATAGCAGCACTGGCTCGAGACATAGGTGGGCCACCGCGAGTCATTGTAAAAGCCAGATATGCATCCAGTCATAAATCATTCAATCAGGAACGATGCTTAATGAAGTCAAATGCATGGCGCATCACTCAGGGATTGATCAACGCCGGGAGTTTTATCCTTTGTTACTTTTTATTTACTAAATGTTACTATGATTCATCGTGCAGACATCTGGAACTGTTTTGCAAATGGTGGGCTTCTATTTCAGCATCCGCACCTCTATACGATAACCATTTATTATTAGCGATTAGGTTTGAAGTAGTAGTCGATAAGAACCCAAATTTCTGCTTAGTGAACTCTTTCGGGAAACGGTTTTTTGTATATTTCTTACTGCTAAGTAGTGCTGTGCTTTGATAACAAAAGGTGTGGAAAATATTTCTATATGCTAGTTTCTATTAAATAAACTGTTGGAAGGAAAATGAGACCTATGTTGTTATACAGGCAACTCTGGCAAAAATTTATGACACCTATAGGTGCCACTCGAAAGACCGACTTTCTATGAACCTCGGCATAAATAGTTGATATATTTATTTATGTGATCTTATAAACTGATCTTCTTTAGCTGACGCGAGGTTGGTACAGATCTTCGTTGTCGTTGTTTTTGATGTTATTGAACGATGGCTGACGTTTCGGCGACTTCGCCTTCCTCAGAGCCTGGACGTACTTTATGTTAGAATACTTTTTATTATTCGGTGGAAAAGAAGGTTGAAGTATTAATGAAGATCAAACTTCCAAATAGACGCCATATCGAACAGGAAGGCCACTCACCGTGATGTTACGTGCGGGACTGGCCCACACGTTGTTTTCGTGGTGTCGCGAGCAAGACACACCTCGGGGTCAAAATATCATTTTGAAATAGGGCGCCAGGTCACGCGTGGTAGTGAGGCATTCGTCCTTCCGGTTCATCTTTGGATTTTTGAAATTTATCCAAAACGCCACAAGAGTTTTGCGGGTTGATGTTTTTGATTCCTGCGCTAGGATCCGCACATTCACTTCAAAATCATCGCCGTTGTGCTTTTGTGCCCTATGCGTTCCTAGAGGGGTGTTTAAACGGATTTTAGCTTTCCCATCTAGATGTTCTTTTATGCGGACACAAAGTGGTCTACCCGTTTCCCCGATATATTCCTCGCCGCATGCATTACATGAGATCAAGTATATTATACCTAAACTCATGCAGTCCCGTCTCTCCCGTTAGGACAGATACAGTTTTCTGAGCTGCACAAACGATCATAGAGACGGTTTCGAACTAACTGGCGGCGTAGGGTATTGGGTGGGATGTCAACAATCGTTACATAATTTTCAAGACCACTTTTTCTTAAGCACTTTTTAATGGCGTGATTTACTTCATTTGATATGAAGGGCAGCTTAAAGGGAATCTTATTTTCGTCTGAAATATTATTTTGGGAAAAAACATCAACGCGCAAAACTCTTGAGGCGTTTTGGATAAATTTCGAAAATCCAAAGATGAACCGGAAGGACGAATGCCTCACTATCACGCGTGACCTGGCGCCCTATTTCAAAATGATATTTTGACCCCGGGGCGTGTCTTGCTCGCGTAAACTACGTGTCGGCCAGTCCCGCACATAACATCACGGTGAGTGACCTTTCTGTTCAATATGGCGTCTATTTGAAAGTTTGATCTTCATTAATACTTTAACCTTCTTTTCCACCGAATAATAAAAAGTATTCTAACGTAAAGTACGTCCAGGCTCTGAGGAAGGCGAAGTCGCCGAAACGTCAGCCATCGTTCAATAACATCAAAAACAACGACAACGAAGATCTGTACCAACCTCGCGTCAGCTTAAGAAGATCAGTTTATAAGATCACATAAATAAATATAGGTGCCACTCTTCATGGGAGTGTTAAAGATTCTCTTGAGAATCACATTTGATTACTCAATTGATTCCTAAGTTCGTGAACCATATCATCCGAGTGTGCAATTCATATCCAGATGCCTCTAGAATTGGCTCTGCGTTTTAATAGCCAACCTCACCCATTCATTATTCATTTGAGCTGTTTCACATGGTTTCATGCGGATATAATTTCAAAAGATCACAGGCTGATTTCTTGCAAACTTCGTGATATTTAGGGAGTTAACGTTTCCATTGCTCATATTTCCAGTTGTATCCATTTAAAGACGTGTTCGGGACAGCAATCTTTAGCCCCTTACCATTATCTACTATATGTTCTCGGGAAATCATCTACCGTACGCCTGTGTATCGCTTCACCGTGGGTACTACAGTACTGGCCTTTGGCGATGGTACACTCGTGTACAGCAAGAGTTCGCATCATCAGTACCGTTAATAAATTGGGTAGCAGTTTGAGTTTCCGTTCGGAAGCCACTTTAGTATTAAATCAGTGGCGGGGCTGCCACCTTACCGAAAATTCTAATCGCTTGACAGCAAACCACCTTTTTGTCGACAAAGGCAAGCGATCGCTGTAGTAGCCCAGGAATGCCTAACACAGGTTTTCAGACTCAAAAAAAATCTTGCCAAACGAGTGGTATACCAGGTACATAGAAACTGCGTTTTTCACAACCAACCTTGCTGCACTGTCTTACAAATTTTTAATACTTGTCAGCTCACTGAGTTTCTTCGAAATTAGAGTAAACAGATAAGTGATCCGTTAAAATTGATGAAGAACTTCACAGTAAATGTTCTCAGTACTGTGGTCGTCGTTAGACAAATTCGACGGTAGTCAATTGAAATCCAGAGCTGTTAAGCAAACTGTGTGCTATTTACCAAGCTTACACTGGTGATCCACTAATTTCGTTATCCATTTTCAGGACAGTGATAGACAAGATCTTCTAATTGAAGGGGAGACGATAAGACCTGGTGTACTAGTTCTCGTGAACGAATGTGACTGGGAACTACTGGACTGTGTAGGTTGAAGAACACGCATCTTCTTTCTTACATTACGTAAGTGGGACTTTGTTATTTCTAGGAAAAATGTCAGTTGTATAACGGTGACTTAGTCACATTTATATCAACTCTTCATGGTGGTTAATTACGAAGACATGCAAGTATACTATTTCTGTACATGGTAACTTCTTTCCTCTATGATTGCGATGCGATTCTTTGAAGTTGATGGACAGTTCACTACAGTGTTATCTGTTGTTGATTTTTAATGTTTTTGCATCTGTAACTAACATATAATAAACGATGTGAGTCTCAACTTCGACTTGATTCAGCCAGTATGTAGCCGGAAGTAATTGTTCTTTTCACATTAAACAAACATATGTTAGGTCATACTGAACTTTATTAAGTGAAAAATAAAACCATTAGAATCTATACATACACAGTGTTGCTGAGATATTTGCAAAACTCTGGACCGCAGGTGTCTAAGGTGGGGAACGAACGCGTTATTGTCCTCTTCGGGGAGTAACGCGTTCACCACCACACCATGCGGGTCCTTCGTTTCGCCTGTCTTTCAGCTAGTTCTATCGATCTCTGCCATCAGCAATCACCCGTCAACGGGATTGATTTGGGGAGCCCACATCGGCATTGGACCCAGTTAAGCTGAGGCTGTAGTTGGAATCACAATGTTTTACTTTTTATTTTCTGCCTACTACAATTTTTACGGCAGCGTACTAAGCGAAATAGAACCGCAACGTTGCTGGGATATTTGGAAAACTATGGAGCGCAGGTGTATAAGGCGGGGAACGAACACGTTATTGTCCTTTTCGGGGAGTAACGCGTTCACCACCGCACCATGCGGGTCCTTCGTTTCGCCTGTCTCTCAGCTATTTCTATCGATCTTTGCCACAGCAATCACCCGTCAGCGGGATTGATCTGGGGCGCCCAGATCGGCATAGAACCCAGTTAAGCTGCGGCTGTAGTTGAAATCGTAATGTTATACCTTTTTATTTTCTGCCTATTATAATTTCGCGGCAGCGTAACCGCGAAATTATGATAGGCAGAAAATAAAAAGGTATAACATAAAATTTACTGTTGAAGTACCTTATCGGCACGTGTGGCGCAGTAGTAGAAGACTCGTATATAATGCTGAGATATTTGCAAAACTCCGGACCGCAGGTGTCTAAGGTGGGGAACGAACGCGCGCTGTTGTCCTTATCAGGAAGCAGCGCACTTCACCACCACACAATCCGGGTCCTTCGTTCCATCTGTTTCGCAGCTAGTTCTATCGATCTCTGCCATCAGCAATTACCCATCAAAGGGATTGATCTGGGGAGTCCACACATAGTACCCTGCCGTGAAAATTGTAGTAGGCAGAAGATAAAAAGTAAAAAACCTATAAGTACTTGTCAACAAATCTTCGTCCATATGTTACGATACTTCAGAGCCCGAGGAGGGCAAGTTTGCGATTTTTTTTCCTTTTCCTTGAGATTCGTGTTATGAACAGCGAGGCAGTGCGGCACAGATTTGAGGCTCACGTGCTTGAGTGAAAAATTTGAAATTAGAAAAACATAGGAAAATTTATGTATATGCCTTCAGAGCGGTTGAGGACGAAGTCTTTTTTGTACGTCTGTCTGTTCTCAACTTAGGTACTCATCAGAAAATTATTGGAAGTTCTTGAGAAACAAGCACCGTCCATTATGTATTAAGCGGTGTTTTGGTCACTATTGTAACAACGAACAAAACATTTCATAGGAAGTTATTAATTTCCGTATGGTGTCGTTGCTATTGATCTGATTCGTTCTCGATGTCATGTTCCATTTTGACTGGAAGAGGTGAAGGGGTGGATGAATGTACTGAGAGGGAAAGCAGCACAGGAAGGACAAATAAGCCGTGCAGAAGGCCTAAAGACGATTGGAAATTAGGAGGTGGACATTATGGAATTGTGAACGTGAATAAGCATATTTATGAAATCCATATCCCATGAAGTGGGGTACTTACCGATGCTTACAATGATGAATATGGTTTTCGCGAAGGCGACGATTGCATATGTAGGAACGAAAATTAGCGGCAACATGCATAGGAACGTGGAAAGACCAGCCTGAATCGAACGGTTCCATATATCCAGAGAACTTACGTAACTTTTCGAAATAAAAAAAGGACTTAACATCAAGCACTGCCATGATTTGAGTAGGTAGGCGTATGCTACTTGTAAAAACCGAAGGAACGAGAATGTCAACGCTCGTCTTGATTTGTTTCCATGCTTTCTATTTAGTCATTGTTAGAAGTCGTTATCTGCCAATTTTTTCCTATCCGTTTCTTTAAAGACTAAGTATTCGTGGAGCACAAAACAAGTTTGCTGTGCATAAAAACTTATGGTGCAAATATTGTAGTTGTATAAACTGTTTGTTTGGTCGAAAGTCCTATTCCAAAGGCATATTGAGTATGACCTTGTTTACAATTTCTTATCTACTAATTTGTTGCGGAGACGCGAGGAATGTGTGGTGGTGAGCAAGAGCTCACCGACATGGGCAACTCCGTTAACTGGTTACTATCCACCGTAGTCGGAATAGCTCTCATCCTTTCATGTGCCGAAGACTCACCTGTATCATCGGCGCAGCCATCTCGCTTAAACTGCTCTTCACCCTCTCCTGCGCGGAGCCGTAATTACGGTAGAATTGGTATGCTACATGAGCAGTGTAGTCAACACTAAACAACTCACAATTTTTGGTGATATTGCCGAATTAGGAGGTTTGTACTTGTCGGAATGGTAAAAATTGAAGGAGATTCTTCGCAGAGAACTTGAAAATGCTCAAGGCTTGGTGAAAAAAGTGGCATACAATGCACATAAAATCATGCATATCATCATGTGAAGAATCTCGAGCAGATCGGTTGCCATAGTATGCCCTTAAGCTCTGATTAAACGAATGTAAACCAACGATAACCATGAACATGAACTTATGCGCAGGTGATGGATTACTTATTTCTGCTGCATCGGTTTGTCTTTCGCGTGAATGTATCCCATTCTCAGTGGTTCATCGTATCGCTAGGTGCATTTCTGTTCGTCGAACTGCGATGAGTAGAAGTTCGATGATACTTTCTTCAGTTAAGACTAAAGTTACACCATGGTAAAACTTAGAGGTTACTTCCGTTGCATTTTGGCAAGAAATAATACACATACAGCGTTTAATACGGAAGATAGATTGCTGCTTGTATGCCAAACATATGGAACTAAGTGTATTGTTTGTATACGTGGCAAGGGCAAGATTTTGCTGGTGTTCAATCGCAACAATTCTAAGCAAGATAACGCCAGAGGCGTTTATGCAATATCAGCAAAGAACAAATGTAACTTAGTGACTACAAGATCCGCGCGATGTATGCGATCATTAGTTCGGCTCCGTGCGCTGTACTCACTAAACCTTTCCTCCCACTAGGTCACTAGAAGGGTACCAAGCTTGTCATTGAATAGAAAAATTGGCTATATAAATGGGTAAGCCCCCGGACGTCATTACATGGAGTAATAAGTCAAATATGCATTCACACCTCTATGCTCAAAGAAGTCAAATTTCAACCACGCTTTAAGTAAATGATTAATACTGAACGCTCCCTGATAAGGAAGAGATCAACATAATATTATTGTATTTGAAATCATCAACAACCTGAATCCGGTAGCCAGAAGAACATCAACTTGGGTAACAGGATCGAGATCAGCTCCCCACCACGACAACAGACCAACCAGGCCTACAAGAAAGCATAGTTGGCTGCTTGTTCCCATTTAAATGAAAGAGTAAGAATTAATGGTTTATAATAGTAGCCAGGATCGACTTAGCCTCGGCACTGGATTATTATCACGCGTGATCTCGCTCCTTACCGATCGTTGATGTGGGGATGTGCAGTCGTCAACTACATGCGATTCTGAGCGGCTGTTCTTCCTCAGTGGAAGACAGGCGAAAAAAACGGTAGGGTTTTCGAGAAACCGTTGAACTTGTAATTATCGTGCAGATTTTCATCTTTCTGTTTGTGCTGTTGAAGCGTTTGGACTAGTCAGTTGCGTACTAGTATACCCTTCCAATCTCTGAAGAAGGCGATTCTGCCGAAACGTCAGCTACGATTGTGTTGTGTGTTACTGTATGGAAGTAAACGTATGCTGTTTAACAACCTCACGATTGCTGAGAAAGAAAACGGCGATTTAATGGTTTGCTTCTTTAATGCAACCGAATCTAAAGAAAAGCAGCATCAGCATGTGACAGCAGCAGCATCTCAACATTTTTAGAATGTTTGCTATCTCATAACAGACGCTCGCCATTTAGTGAGGTTCTTCGGAAGCAATACGAGCATATTCTCGTCAGGTGCAGACTTTCTGATTCTTTGGAAATAGGGAATAATCTCTCAAAACTAAGGTGCTTTAGGAGTTGTGAATCTGGCAGATTGTAGACCAGGCTTTCCTCTATCGTTCCTTGGTATGGATAATGTGTATGCTACTCACTGTGTCATTCCATGGACCAATATGCATGTGTATTGCTGTCAGCGCTGCGAATTATTTGGCAGGTTATGTTGAGTCTATTTCGGTATCTTTTATATCCGAAGATTTCATACAATGACCATATTGATTAAAATGAAATAAAAGTTAATCAAATGACCGGTCAATGAACCTCTAGGAAAGAGTTTTTTTGTAAATCATTAAGTGTAGGGGATGGTCTTTCTATACACACTCCTACTGTTTTGGTCTGCTTTTGATTAGCTATCGAATGAATACACACAGTGGAAAAAAACTTTGGAGCGCATTAAAGTGAAAATGAACGCTACAGTGTCCACACCGGGCGTTAAGGGTTAACGGTTTCCTAACTATCTCTATCGTATTCTATAAAAAAACTTACAAAAACAAATAGATGCGATGGTGTAAGTAATAATTAATACTCCTAGTCGACTATTGACGAACAGTAGACAAATTCCAGCCATACATGCCACGGTAGCTGCTATCGAACCAATCAAGTCATAGCCAACCTGAATTCCCAGCCTTGAAATAGTTGGTGCAAACTCTCCCTAACATAGAGAAAATAAGAAAACGCCACTTTTGAAAGACTCTTGGTTATTCTCGAAAAAATAAGTAGTTGATTAAGAGGACTACATTCACTTGTAAACGAGTATTTGCAAATAGACTGACAATTCAAAATTCTGAGACACAGTGTTCCCTAAAACGATTAAAAACCAATAGCAACATTTCTTTCACACAAGTCCAATAAGATCTAATTCGAAAGCGTATTATATCTATTTACAACTTTCATGTATCTCTAGGCAATGGATTTGTGTAAAAAATGAGCAATTAAAAAGTTTGTTTGCAATAATGTGAAATAAAAAATAAAAAAAGGATGAAGCTCTCGGCGTTGATCAATTCCTGAGGAATGCGCTGCGCTGAATTCGACCTCACTAAGCATCGTTGGAGGTGACTGAATACATATCTGGCCTTTACAATGACTCGCGCTGGCCTACCAATGTATCGAGCCACTGCTGCTACCCTCCCAGACAGGTCTGGTACTAATTTACCGACCCCGGACGGATGAAAGGCTTGGTGCGCCTGGGCTTAGGGACCGATACCATGTGTATTGCAGGGCGCCTCCGACCACTGCTAAATAATGTGAAATAGAACTAGTAATTTACAATTACCGAAACAAGGAGTGCGCAGATAGTCGGACCCTTCATTCTCTTCGCAAGCGTTACTAGACTTGCTTGGGAAGATAAAATAATGACGCTACACATCGGTACACCTCCACGAGTGAGTTGTATACAGCAAATACGCATTCAAACAGCTTCGTGATTCCTAGTGAAAACAACGCATAGAGCGTCCCTAAATCTTTTTCTTCTCCTCGTACACAACGTGTGGATATTTGATAACATCTTCTAACGGCTGCTCATACCAGTTCTCGCTTTTAGGTGACCGAACTTTTCTGCATTAGCTAAAACACAAGTCAGTGTGAATTTCGTGACAATTTTTTGTCATATTTCTGTTTTTAAGGATTTCTTTTCCTAAAAAAATTTCCCTACTGAATGTAAATAAGTGAAAGTGTCCGCGACTTACAGTCAGGATCAAAGAGAGCACAGCGGAGTCGCCGTCGAAGAGGGTCGCGTTCCATTGACGGTGCTCGTTGAGCACCTGCCGTATCCCGTGCACGAAGTGCGCCCGATTCGCCCACTCGGCCATTCCCTTGCCCAGAACTATGAACGAGAACGACGTGAGATGGCCCTCACTGTAACGATACGAAAACCGTCCAAATCACTTCTCTCTTCACTTATTTACATTCTCTCCAAACGAAAAGCCTACTGAGATCCATATCATGCTCAATGACTTGAAGCAAAGAAAAACTACTAGTTTATCCAAAATACCCCTTCAATTTCAATTTCAATTTTTCTTTTTTGTTATATTTTTTCAAATTTTCGACGGATCTACCCTGGGGTCATGAGTTTTGCAGATATCTCAGCACCTCTGTGGTTACCCTTTAAATTGTTTCTTTTGTTCAGCATCGAACAACCTACATTCGGCTGTGAATGATAAACAATGTCTACCTAAGAAATGTTTTACTATTTAACACTTTCCATTTACTTCCTACTCTTCTTTCATGTCAGAGCATCATGTGAAAGACAACTATAAAGGGGCATTAACGAGGTTCGATCCCGCCGCAGACATCTGCAGTGCGGAGTTTTGGAAATATCTCAGTTATTATTGGAGTTACTTTACTATTATTACTCCTTCTTACTAACTGATTTATGAGTACGGCAAGTTTTCATACTGTAAAACATTTCCATTCACGCTTCTGCACAAATGTAATTAACTAAACCGACTTCATCGTTGTTGCTAAATGTTTTTCGTCGAGAAGCACTGTTTTACTAACTCAGATTCGTTCCCTCTCACGTATTTTACTGTTGGTGGGTTTCCCATCTTGTCGAGCCAAAACTGGAGATTATGAAGACTCGGTTTATATTCCACATCTGGAGCGAATAGGAATGACCTCGTCATTCCCGTCACCTAAAGTGAATATCAAAAGAGGTCTTTCGTTTGATATTACACTTACTACTGCTTTATAGCTATAACCGTAAAAGAGCCCACCTTTCTGTCGAATTTCTCATAATCTTTCAAGAACAGCAGCGTTTCCCCTTTCCCGTATGTGCCCTCCACATGTTCGAGTTCAGAGATCATTTCATAGAAGCTGTTGTACTAAACCGGAAATATTTCCAATTCGGTTTAGAAGACGTTTGTAACCAAATCTACTCCAACTTATTTGCAAGTGACTAGTTTCTACCCAAAACGATGCAAAGCGAAAATTTTTGTAGTCGACATTTAGAAAGAAATGTAAAAAGCTGCACACTATGTATAAATTAATATATATATATATGGTATGTCGAGAAAGGAAGATGGAGGGCGACATAGTTCCAGAACACCGAACTAAGACGCGGGTGATTTGTGAAGTCTAACAACAGCATGGAAATTGTGAATAAAAGAAAGACGTTATGGATCTCCATTTAATTCCCTTAAACTCCATACTCTCTTCTGTCTCAACTTAAGCCTCGAAAACCTAGGTCTGCGCGCAACGTAAACATGAGCAACGGTCCGCGTTAATAAAAGTACTATTCCAAAGGGTGGCGATGTAGTAGCAACATCCTGTATTACCCAAGTGAATTAGTGAATACGGAATTCGGGATTGCGGCTGCAATGGGTGATCCTGAACGCGGCTTCATAACGCGAAAATCAAGTTGGTAAGAATGATAACGGCTGGAGAAAAGTGTTTGTGAATGGATTCCACGGCGATAAGAAGAACACCATTGGCAAGACGGGTGCAGTTTACTAAAACAATTCACTTCCACGACCGACTTTCTATTAACCTCGGCATTGATCAAGTAATTCTTCGTATTTTTGTTGAGCAAACGCGAAGTGTTATTGTTCTTTATACACGAATAAGCTGACTTTCGGCGGATTTCGCCTATAGGCGGTTACGAACTAGCTAGCGCTTAAGATTACTCGGTGGTATTTCAACTACGCTTACCGAATTCTCTAAGCCCGCCCTTCTCAAGCAGCGTTTTATAGCTGTACTTATATCATTTGAGATGAAGGGTAGGATAAACGGGACCCTTCTATCGCTAGAGTTGTCGTTTGAAGGCCTAAGATTTCCTCTACACCTATCCTGAGCTACAGTTTCGTAGCCATTAGAAATGGCTATTTGCCGTGCCAAGTTCCGGGACTCCTCTCTCTGCTCTCTTCCCGTGCACACGTTGGTTGCTGTTCGAAACATGTTTCTTATAAGCGCCCTTTTCGTGTGAGAGGGGTGAGAGGAGAGGTAATGAACCAAGATGTTTTTACTACTTGGCTTTCGGTACCACTTCGTAATGTAGCCATTTTCTGATAGGTGAATTTGTACGTTCAAAAATGGAAGCCATTTTTCTTTCGGCTTTTCTCGGGTGAACTTGATATACTCTTACTGTGCGTTTAACAATTCGAAACATTTGTCCATTTCCTCTTGTGTTGAGCAAAGGACAAAGCAGTCGTCTACATACCTACAGTAGAGTAGCGGCCCAAGATCAGTCACCGGTGCTTCCACCCTAGACATAAATACAATGGCAAGGCTTGGATGCAGTCGTTGTCCCATTGCCAGCCCTCTTATTTGAGCGTAGTACTTTCCAGACCATCTGAAGATTGAGCAGCTCAAGCATTCTTTTAAGAGTGCCATCAGGTGCTCTATCCTGAAGCCATACATGTTTATCTCCTTCGTGTTGTGTAAGGAGTTCGAATATGGCTTGCATTGCGGAGTCATTCGACACGTTTGTATAAAGGGCGGTAACGTCGAAGGACTCCATCACGCACGCGCTGTTGAGCTGCGCAGTACATAGACGATCCAGAAACATCTGGGTATTCGTAAGATGGGCTGGAATGTGTTTCAACAACTGGTTAAATATCAGGGTTAAAAACCATGTTATCCTGTCCGTTGGCCCGTCTACGCAGCTAACGATAGGTCTAACCTTAAATAGTGATGGATCGGTTGACGCAAGATCATCGCTGGATACTAACTTACGAGTTTTTATGAGTAAGTACAAGACGGGCATGTTGGTAAGGCAACTTTAAGTTGAGAGATAACTGATGGTTTTAAACCAGCAGCCCTTGTCATTTTGGCCCATTCGTGGTTCAATTTACGGTATCTACTTTTGAATTCCTCCTCAGATGATGGGCGATAAAGAGAAGCATCTTCAAGATGCCTTTTCGTTATCTCCACATCTAACTGATGAGGAATTACGACAAACTCTCCACCCTTATCACTAACGGATAGTCTTATGGTTTTCAACCTTATCAGCTCTCGTACCTCTCGCATACCACGTTTTTGCACTGGAGTGAGGTTTGAGCTGTATCTTTTCGCACGATAGTGATTAAGGACCTTGAGAGCTTCATTCGCAAACATCCGAAAATTAACATCAATTTCATTATTGGGCTCTTGTTGTCTAAAGAACGTCGGGGGAAATGGTGCTATTGGTAGGGCCCCCACTTGGTGTTGTTCGCACCTATTTAGCGCTTCATCTCTAGCTTTTTTGCGGAGTCTATCTGGAAGTTCATGTAAACCACATGCGACCCTACGCAAGGTTATCTTAGAAATGGGTTCAGATGGTGAGAAACTCGGCCCCAATTCTAATAACGAGCGCGCACCGTCAGGGAGAGTTATGCCTCCTAACACAGTTAGCCTTGAATTTTCTTGTACATTACCTATCCTACTGTGATCTGTTTGATGTTCTTTAGCGATATTTCTGTGCGCTATTGAAGCTGTGTTATGTGATTTACTCAAAAGGTCTTCGAATTTTCTCCGCAAAGTTTAGCATACCACCGAGTAATCTTAAGCGCCAGCTAGTTCGTAACCGCCTATATGACCGTCTATGTGCAACTCAAAATTGCATAATTTGCCCCAGTGGTAGAGACGGTGATTGCATGAGCTCGGGTATAGTTTATCTGATCTCCTGCAAGACGTGCGGTGACGAATACATTGGCGAAACGGGCAGACCCCTCTGTGTCCGCATAAAAGAACACCTAGCCGGCAAAAATAGACCAAATACCCCGCTAGGCACGCATACGACCCAGAGACATAACGGGAACGACTTCGAAGTATGTGTCACGATTCTCGCACGCGAATCAAGAACACAGGCGCGAAAAACTCTCGAGGCACTCTGGATTAATTCCAGAAATCCGAAAATGAACCGCAGAGAAGAATGCCTCATTATCACGCGTGATATAGGGCAGTATATAAAACTGCTTTTCTGATGTGAGGGGCACATTATACTTCCACGTGATTTCTGTGCGGTTGGTCTCTACGTGACATACTTAGTGGAAACCTCATAGGAAGCGGTAAGTGTGCAAAGCTGTGTTCAATGTGATTGAAATCTTGGTTTAGAGTTTCTTTGTTTGGTTATGGAGGCGTCTGGCCGAGTAGATTGCTATCAACTTGACCTTTCCAGGCTCTGAAGAAGGCGAAATCCGCCGAAACGTCAGCTTATTCGTGTATAAAGAACAATAACACCTCGCGTTTGCTCAACAAAAATACGAAGAATTACAATTCACTTCATCGAAGTATGTTTGCTGATTCTGATTCGCGTCAGCTTAAGAAGATCAGTTTATAAGATCACATAAATAAAAATTATGATTTCAACTACAGCCGCAGCTTAACTGGGTTCTATGCCGATTTGGGCGCCCCAGATCAATCCCGCTGACGGGTGATTGCTGTGGCAAAGATCGATAGAAATAGCTGAGAGACGTGCGAAACAAAGGACCCGCATGGTGTGGTGGTGAACGCGTTACTCCCCGGAAAGGACAATAGCGCGTTCGTTCCCCACCATAGACACCTGCGGTCCAGAGTTTTGCAAATATCTCAGCAACGTTGTGGTTGTACTTCATCGTGTTTTTTCGAACAGAACCTACGGGTGACTCTGGTCCCCGATAGAAGTGAACGGACGATTACTGGCACTCATTTGAATCACTCGCACAAGTAGCTGACATCGGTGGTTGATTGCATGCTCTTTTTACTTTATAGGATACAAACTGTGGCCAAAAACACTAGATGACAGAGTTTTCAGAAGATTTAGGAATGGATCACCAATGCTGGAATCCTTTTGATGGAATCCGTAAGACTGAATAAGTACTTGTTATGGAGCACAAGCACCCTCAGGTCGCTCTACTAACCCACTGAAAAACTCGTCTACCATCCACACGGTGTTATACCTTCGTCAGTAGAACGGTTTATGAACATAGCAGCGGTGATCAAGTTCTGTTCGTAAAAAGTTTTTATTTTTACAATGTTCCGTTGAGGTACGTAAAACTTTTCCTAAATGCAAAACATTAGTGACTCTGAGATGCCTAGTGATTGATCAATGTTTCAAGATTTCTTTCCACTTAATTAAAAACTGCTATAAAAACTGATTTCATTCCATTTAGTGTTATTCCACTGTTACAATAAATATTCAACTACATTAAAACTCGTTTAAGCCAATAACTAGTAGAAAGCCCAGCTGTTTGAACTTCGAATACAGCTGTTTTACCCATTCCATAGATTGATTTTTCTAAAGTTTTTCACTGTACTAGAATGCGATGACCTGACTCTACAGATAACATCTCCTTCGACGGGTCTCCTTGCCTCAGCTGTGTTGCTAGATTCCAAGGAACTCATCTGGATCATTACCACATACGATTCGTACAAGTCTACAAACGCTCAGCTAGCACCACAATGATGCCGAATTCCTCGCATACGTCACTTGAATCACCTATGTCCTCTCCAATAGAAAGAATTGCAGGAATAAATTCAGTCGTTGTATTCGATTGCGTCACTGTTTAAAGTGTTGTTTCGCAGTCAAGCAGAAATATGCCTAGCCTATTTCAAAAGAAAAATACGGTAATGAAATACGAGCATCTTGCAACTAAAATCCACTCAATATTGAGAAGGAGGGGAAATATGTTCGTGGAAAAAGACAAACGAACATACTGAGGATCGCTGGAAATTGCTCGGTGTTCGTGTTAGATCATCCGTCACCTATCGTCGCCTTGATCAACAAATGATTCGAGCGAGCGCCAGTAAACCTTCCATTTCCTCTATCGAAGAGTAGCCCTGTTGTTTCCGCACGATCTTGAGACTCGTTAAGCATCATAGCTTTCTTCTAGGGTCGACAGTTTGGCGTGTAGAATAGCACCCTTGATTTCTGATCACTGACGTGGTTTGGAGCTTCCGATCCTCTCCCTCACTTGCACAATACGGGATACTCCATGTATTATCCTTTCGTCTGCGTGTTCTATAACATTGACTGATCTTTCATCATGCTTATGTGGCGAACAGGTTACTGATGCACACGTAGAGGTAGGAAGAATCGCGGAATTGAAAAGGTGGGCACGTACGAAGTCAGATGTTATTTATTTCTCACTACATTTTCGATGTTCTTGAAAGTACCTCAAGTCGCTCGCTTCCTCCTGCTCAACTCTGGAGCTAAGTCGTTCCTAATGTAGATTTTCCGACCCAGACGGATATAGCCGTAGCATTCAAAGATGTTCGGGGGATTCGGTTTCTACATCGTCCTTGAGCGGTCGGTTACTTTTACATTCCTACTTTCGTTTCTGATTTCGGTTTTAACATCTTTTCGAATCAATTAGTAGGAAGACCGAGCGAAGGATTCGTCCCCGGAAACGCACCTCCCTCTGATCCACATCGTGGTAAAGACCTGGATACGCCCTTGAAAGGTTACGTCAGGACTCTAGGGAAGACCAAGTTGCACGACCAGCAATACGCCAGCCTCGGTACCCCGCACACTGGGTGCTTCCGTCTATGACGTCAGGCGGTGAGACGACCGATGAGAGGCCAGAAAATCTCGGGTTACGCAGGACGTCATTGGAACCGGATCTGACGAGCACACGCACGACACGCCATGGAGATTGTTTTTTACTATGCACGTATAATGCCAGAATACTGTCCACATACACCGATCTTCACGCACTTGTAGTCGCAGATCGCATTAAATCTCAAGGAGACCGACATACGCCAACTAAACAATGGGACCGTTGTGATCCTTGGAAAAAAGGTCCCGCCACGAAACGTGGGTGGTGTAGACTTTGTCGTCCACCCATCCATTGTCCATCTCGTCGGCTCATACGCCAACATTTCCACACGCATAGCCGTCCTCCGTCTTCGACTGTCCCATCATAAGAAGATCACTATCATCAATTGCTACTCACTGACCGACGCAGCTGATGAGTACGAATTAAATGCGTTCTACTATCAGTTGGAGGAAGTCATCCGCGATAATGAAGGATATCATAAATTTGTTGTTGGAGACTTCAACGCCAGAATAGGAAAGACCAACGAGAGCGAATACAGGAGCGTAAATTTGGGAATAGGAGAAAGAAATGAGAATGGGAACCGTCTCTCAGGACTGCTTTCAGCAGCACGTCTCTTCCATGGAAACTCGTTTTTCCAGAAGAAAGAAAGCCGCCGCTGGACATGGGAGTCTTCCAACGACATAACTCATGCTGAGATCGACCGTATTCTGACAAACAGAAAATGGTGCTTACTTGAGAAATCGGTAGGCTCATCATTCTGTACTGCTTCCGATCACCGCCTTCTGAAGATTCGATTCAGCCGCAAGCGGGAAAAGAACTCTCTTCATCGACCACGAGAAAAAAGTCTAGCTGTGTACGACGAGAACATTCTGAACGAAGTCCTCTCCAAGCGTGACTAGCAGAATAAAGAAGACCCGACCAAAGACTACGAGCTGGTTGTCGAAGGACTGAAAAGTTTGCTTCAGTTCCTCAAGCAAGAGGATCGGATCACATCTCCATCACTACTAAGGAGTTGCTCAAAAAGAGAGGGAAACTGAAGCTCGATCCTACTGCAACACGTTTAACATGGCTAGTAATAAATGCCAGCTGCAGAAGAGCTTTGCAAGAAGATCGACAACGGTACAAGCAGAAGAAAATACTGGAAGCAGCAAAGAAAAGAAGCAGTCTGAAAGAATGCCGCCGGGGCTTGTGTGATTATAATGTTCCGTTGCCCTGATGAACGAAGATGGGATCCATAACTTCGATGATGCTGAGATATTTGCAAAACTCCGGACCGCAGGTGTATGCAGTGGGGAACGAACGCGCTATTGTCCTTTCCGGCGAGTAGCGCGTTCACCACCACACCATGCGGGTCCTTCGTTTCGCATGTCTCTCAGCTATTTCTATCGATCTTTTTGCCACAGCAATCACCCGTCAGCGGGGTTGATCTTGGGGGCCCAAATCGGCAACGAACCAAATTAAGCTGAGGCCGCAGTTATAATCACAATTTTAACTTTTTTAATTTAACAGTATCATCGAAGTTGTATTTTGCAGTGTATACCCTGCCGTTAAAAAGAGTAGGCAGTAAATAATAAGTTAAAATTGAAGATAGGATCGTCAAAACTTTCCGCCATGATATGGAATTAATAGCGGAAACGTTCTACACCAACCTTTTCCGTTCCACAATCACCGTCCCGGACCCTAGTATCCCCGCTGGAGAAAAGCCACTTGGAATTCTTCCGTCGGAGGTTCGAGTTGCGATAGAAAGCATGAAAAGAGGCACAGCTCCAGGACCCGATAATATCAATGCCGACTTCCTTAGAGATGGAGGCCACAATTTACATGTACTTCTCGCAGATCATATGACAGGCTACCTTCAAAAGGAAAAAATCCCAGATCAGTGGAGAACATCGCGCACGGTTATCCTGCACAAGAAAAGAGACCGAAGGGATCTTTGTAGCTATCGTCCCATATGCTTGTTAAGTGTACTCTACAAGCTCTTCACGAAGATTATCCTCTCGGGCATATCAAGTACATTGGATGAGGCACAACCAGTCGAGCAAGCAGGATTTCGAAAAGGATTTTGCTGCGTGGACCACATCCAGACCGTGTCCAGGTTCATCGAAGTTTGTCGCGAATACCACTTGCCTATAGTCCTAACCTTTGCCGACTATGAGAAAGCGTTTGACGGTGTCGAAACGAATGCAATCTTATCAGCGCTCGTCGCTTATGGAGTGGACCCGTCCTACATAAGGACTCCGTCCGACTATTGTCGGTACTGCACTGCGAAAATACACCTTTTCCATCGACCTCATGCAATACCCATAGGAAAAGGGATTCGACAGGGCGACACAATATCGCCAAAGCTGTTCAGTGCCGCACTACAGTGGATAATAAAGTCACTCGAGTGGGATGAGAAAGCCATACGTATTGATGGAATATTCCTATCAAACCTTCGTTTTGCTGACGACATTGTCATCTTCTCAAGAAGTACTAGCAAAGCAGAGGTGATGATCAACGAGCTAAACGAAGCGGTGAAAAAGATCGGACTTCCAATAAATCGAAAGAAGACCCAGTTAATGAAAAACCCATGGTGAGAAGGCGAAAAAATTGAATTGGATGGCTCTCTTGCAGAGACCACCTCGTATGTTTACCTTGGGCGATCAATGAACATGGAAAACAACAAGGAGGAACTAGATAGAAGAAGGAGAGCAGCTTGGGCGGTATTCGGGCCTCTCAAAGTAGCCACCGACTAGTTGAAGGACCGGAAAATTCGCGCTCATCTCTTTGATTCTACGGTCCTCCCAGCACTCTGTTATACTGCAGAAATGTGGGTTGATACTTCAGCAACATCGAGAATAAACTACTACTCACAGAGCGCTTGAGCTATGTCTTCTGAAATATAACCGGCACTCTCAATATGTAGCCGGAATGCGGAGCTCTAAACATCGAAATCTGTCACATCTTTGAAATCCAGGAAAATATACATCGACAGCGAAACATGGATGGGCCGGTCACATAATGAGAAGAACAGACGACAGATGGACGAAAAGAACAGTGGAGTGGACTCCAAGAGAATTAAAACGTCCCCTTGGACGACCACCCACACGTTGAGCGGATGTGTTCGTAAACAAAGTTAATCAGCTGTACCCGCAGCTGCAGTTGTTTTACAGATCACGTTATGAGATTCGCAAGCGCTACCATGGTCGAAAAAAAACCACCACCATGGACTACGATTGCGAGAGAAAGAACGAATGGCATATGTACTGGGGTCCGCACAGCTCGTGAAGACGGACCGTCCAAGTATCCAAGTATTCAAAGATGTTCGCTCCCTTGGGCGTGAATGAGGCACACGAAACCGATCCGTTTATCACGAACATCGCTTTTGTGAAATTTAATAAAAGACCAATCTTTCCACAAGCGTTATCAAAGTTCCGCCTAGCTAATGCATGGTGTTATAGGAACGATATCGTCAGCAAAGCCAAGATGGTGTTACTGCCTACCGTTGATTTCCATTCCCACGATGTTTCACTCTAACGCTCAGAGAGCAGTCGCGATCTTTATCCATATCTACAATATCTTCGTTATGTGGGATAAATAATCAATATAGGAGTGATGTGATGTGCGTCATCACGAGCATGGTGATATTCGATTCTGCTCTAGGTCAGCCAAGCCTTTCATCCCTGAGGGGTCTGGAAATTAGTACCGGACTTGCCTGGAAAAAAAATCACTCTGCAATACAACTGGGAACGCTCCAGGCGGGTTATCTCAGGACACCAGAGGGAACTGCTCGACCAGGATTCTACCACATTCAAGATGGAGTGAAAAATCCTCAAGTAGCAACCGAATCCACTCAGAAAGTTGGAAGATCTTCGTGGACAGTGAATGCGAGGAAACGAATCAAGTGTGAGTAGTGCTGGGATACGCACAGTAGATGTGAAGACGGGTCATGTAAAATAAAAAAAAAATAAGATAATCCATATGGTTGATTCTTACTTCTTTATTTCATATAAGAGGGAATGACGTGGCTGTTTAAGAGAGCCAAGTAGCAATCGTGAACCATTTTCTCCATTGTCTTTCTGGACGCAGTAACCCCTCCGTCTGGGCATTCGAGTGCAATCACCTTCGTTTTTTTTGCATTCACCCAATCACACAGAAAAACTAGAACATATTATACAGTACATAGGAGAATTTTATTGGTAATCATCCAAGATTAGCAATTAGATAGGTGATAGTACTGATAAAATTGATAAAAAGGTCCTTGATTCGAGAAATTGCGAAGAGATCTCACCTGCTTCTCATCGGATATTTTAGGCGGATGATTCACGTATATTCGCACAGGAAAACACGTGTCGAAAACCGGTCTAAATAAAGTCTTCGTAATTTTCTTTCACAAACATAAAAGTGGGGAAAAAAATTTCTGCCGATTTTTGTCGCCCACTATCAACACATTAATAAAGATCAATCATATTTAGTTTGGATTGTGGTAATAAAGCTACTTGTATCACAAATTCCAACCTATCTATTTGACGTATTCGTGAACGGATGAATCACATAAGATTCATAGGGTGCAGAAACAATGGCCACTTTTAATTTTAATCCAAAATATCTCAGATCTGAGTGAAATTCACCAGATGAAATAAAAAGTGATAGAGTCTGCATATCCACGCAGGAAGCGACAACTTTTGTTCTCTTCTGCTTGGATAAAGTTCTGATTTTCGGAAGCACTGAGCGTGGTTTTGGACATGGCTCGTATTTCGAAGTTCACTGACTGCATAAGCGATCTTCCTTCAGTAGGATACTTTAATATACCCCTTACCAGATTTTGGAAAACCAAAACGGTCACAATTTTTATGACTTGTTATCGTTTTTATTTCGAAGCTAAGAATTCGAACCAACACTGTGTGCGCCATAAATAATGGAGTCTGCACCGAAGATGTAAATCAACAATGCATTTATTTTTAAGATGTACTGGATATCAAAGAGAAGAAAAGCCGTTAAGTCAGTTTTGAGAAACAAAAAACTCTGCTTTACAAATGTTCATTTTCTTGTTTAAAACCAACTATTCTGTCCTTGGAGGATGGCTGATGTTGCCGATTGTGGATTGCTACACATGAATTAAATGTCACTACCTCGAAAACGAGTTCTCAACAAATAGGTTAACAATACCGACACTTTTAATAGAAAAAAAATTCCGTTCGATTACTTCGTACTTGTGAACGCTTTCGATTTCTAAGAATATGACGAAAGTTATAAAAGAGAAAGTAGGAAGACGAAGAACAAGAACAAGAGAATAGATAGATGACAAACCTCATATGCTTAAGGCTTCTGACGAGAGGCGAATCCGAAGGAAACGCTTTTGCCGGCTCGAATGTCGACTTCATTGAGTAGACTCCGACTGCGGATAACGAATAAATCGTGATCAGGAACACACCACAGAGAAGACGGCCATGCAATGAGCAAAGCAGTCGAGAGTACTGAACGAAGACGGCAGAACTGTAGAAGTTTTTTCGAAGCATATGTACACAACCACAAAGTATCAAGCATCTTAAGGAAATGATGTTTCGCACTACTACATCTTAAGATGATTAAGAGAATAGATTTTCTAATAAGATGGCTAGGTTAAATTCATGACCTGAGAAGATTGTTTCATTAATTTTTCCCACATACTACCGCTTGTAAACGAACAACTGCGAAATCTTTGATATTCACCTGGGCAGTCTTCACAATTTCAGCAGGACCAGCAATAGCAGACTGAATTGGTTGGCTTTTTTGGACGTGCAAAGGTGTAGAAAAACGACACCCAAATTCGATATTCTTTTAAAATCCACTTTAACAGCTTACAATTGTGGAAAGAGAGCTTGGATTTGAAACAATGTTCTGCACATATTCGGTACGCTCATCAGCTTCCTTCAAACCAGTCAAAACCAACTTCATCCTAGGAATGCACTTCTTCGGATTAAAAAGGTATTCAAGCAATGTTTCATGTGTTCAAACTTGTTCTTGTTCGCAGCAGAATAGTGGAACTTTTTAACACTTCCCATTTGCGCCTAATGATTCCATGAAGGGTTGGATCAGTCTTCGTCGCTTTAGAGTCAACTCAACGACATTACACTGCAGACACCGGGATGCTGATAATATCGAAGGTGATTACGAGAAGGGTAAGAAAATATTCAAGCAGCGGTTTTAAACAAAGTATGAAAACGTCAGTTTAGCCTTATAAAGCCTATGGGCTGAAATATTTCTGAAGGCCCATAATGTTAACCACGTCCACTAGAAATAGACAGCATGAGTAACCAGTTCCGTAAGGTTTATATCCTTAAGTGAATTCTTACCTTGCCTAGGAAATCGCTTTTTGATGGCTTTGTGGAAAGAGCCACCTGGTAGCCACCTATATCACTGCATATGTAAACTACTGGAGCCAGAACAGTGTATGTAACGATGTAGTCGATGAACAAGGCCACAGACGTTGAAAGACAAAACAGCGACATCTGCGAGAACAATGGCAGTAAGAAAATATATGTATAATTGCATGAATATACTATGTATGAATATATATCAAGTGAAAATGAATAGTTTCCAGTAAATAACAGCGTTGACGGTTCAACATTTGCGATGAAACTGGTTTTTCAACAGTTGCAGATAATCTTTGGACAGCTTGTCCACTTTAGAACCTAAGAAACCATTATGGCTCTGAAGAATACGATATCACCGGAATGTTAGCCACAATAAAGAATTCTAACCCCCTTGCATAAGTCTGTCAATAAACCGATACATTTATTTTGCTTAATTTGACCCGTCCTCACGTTTACAGTGCGGATCCCAGCACTTCTCACATTCAGTTCGTTCCCTCGCACCCGCTGCCCATGAAGAACTTCCAACTTTATATGTGGCTTCGGTTGCTGCTTGAGGATTTTCATTTCATCTTGAATGTCGTAGAGTACTGTTCGAACAATTCTCTCTGGGGTCTTGAGATAGTCGCGCTGGAGCGTTCCCAATTGGATTTTAGAGACTAATTTTTCCCAGACAAGTTCGGTATCAGTTTCCTGACCCCGGAAGGATGAGAGGTTTGGTTGGACCGGAAAAGAATAGAACTGCACCATGCTCGTGATGACAGGAACCACTACCACTGTGCTATCCACCCCCTTAATCGATGCATTAAGAACCTAATTTCAATCGATTTCTTTACCTAAACGATACGACTTGCGGCGGGAAAAAATTATCGGAATTTTATCGGTGTCAACTACATAAAACTCTTATTTGGAGGTAAATCTGTAGCTTATAATCGTTCTTATTTCAACTAATAAAGTCCGGTACATTTGTTTAAAATTGAGAAATGCACTGACTTTTGGGCTCACATGCATTGGAATGTGTATCGTCGAGAAGATGTTAAAAGAACTGAATTTATTTATGTGAACCAAATTATTTTATTGGGAATTTCTTTAGTCGTTGTATTTTTCCCGTTCCTTCTCCCAAATATTAACATTTTCGCGACGAAGCTGGTGTTTCAGGAACTGGCGATTCGTTGAAGAGACTCTGCTCTATCGTATTAACCTCATTTGTAGATTTTAAACAGGGTCCTTCCAGATTTCTGACTAGAATCAAGATTTTCAAAAGACTTAAAAACGAAATTTGCAGGTATTAACGTGTCCAATGCAATAGCAATAGACCAATAGTTAATTTGAATAGACCAACAGTTAAAGATGTTATGTGATGCACACAAAGTCCGTTTCCACCCTAAAGGAGTCAACAAGCGTCGTACCGTGGCAACGTGGTCATGCCTGTGAAAAGCTCGCTCCAGTAGGAATCGTACTTTACCAGCAATCAACAACTTATCTGCTTCGACATTTGGATGGCCCGTTCTCACTGGCTGTGTGGGCCCCAGCATAATCTCCATTTCTTCGGAGTTTTGCTAGTTTAGCTATTGTGGTACCCTGGAGTCCCGAGGTCAGCCAGAGGGCGAAGTCTGCCTCAGATCGTCACCGCCACAGACAGTCGCCCCCTTGCATCGGAGGGAGATTTGCCACCATGCGACCAGTTTGATACCAGGATGGTGGCGGGTCCTGGTATTGCTTCACTCTCAGCTAGGCTTCCTGATGGAAACGCCCGACTCCTTCTCAGCTTGGGAGACCCTGCCGGAAGAACGAATCCCTCCGCTGTACATCGCAGTCTAACACCTAAGAACGCCTCCCAACCACGATGAGACGGTAAACCGTTGGGAGGCATTCAACAACATTCAGGAAAAAGACAAAATCCTCAGACGGCAACCGAACCCAAGTGCCAGTCCAAAGACCTCAGTGGATGATGGATGTAAGACAATGATCCGAATGAAAGAAATGCTAGAATCCGCACAACTGTGCAATATGTGAAGTCAAGCCATAAAAACAAAAAAAAGCTGAAAGCTCGGCTGCTATTTGAGGACCCTGTTTTCTTTTCTGTTTTCAAGTACCATTGAAGGCTTTCAAAATTAACTCTACCAGGAATCTTGAGATAACTCTGTTATTTGCGTTCCCGATCCCTTACCACAGATAGACCGTGGCCTTTTCGAATTGGAGGAAGCTTTTCTCAGCTGGTGCTAATTTACCAGCTATGCAGAGATGGCGACTTGGTCAACTCAGGGTGGCCCAAGCTAGTTGGTGTAGGGCCTTATTGCATGGCATCTCTAACTATTGCAGCATCCGGATCTCTCTAAAAAGTATTACAACATAAAGAAAAGAATACCTGAGGTGTGGGTGTGAAGAACCCAATGCCGAATGCAATGATATTCGTGAGTGAGGTGATGGTGATCGATGGGCCAACATCAACAATAACCTATATAGTAATTAACGAAGAAACTTCTTTGCCGAACCCTATAGAATTTTTACACGTTTTTTTTGCAGTATTTTCCTTCTTATGAAATTGCTCAATGAAAAAAATGAAGCTCGTCCTTACTCTAATTAACAATGTGTAGCTTTTTCTACTGCCCATTATTTTTTCATGCAAGGTATTGTGTGAAGTACAATCAAATGATACTGACGTACTTGCAAAACGTGGACCCCAGGTCAGATTGCATCGCAGTTACCTCTTCTATGGGCTCATGGGTTACGCACGGCACCACTGAGGCCTTCGCTTTGCATTTCGGTCAGCCAGTTTTTTTACTCTAACGGTGCCGTCAGCAATTACCCGTCAACGGGAATGAACTGAGGAGCATAAATCGGCATCGAACCCGGTTAAGCTGAGGCTGTAGTCGAAATCACAATTTATAACTTCCATCTACTGTCCAGTTCGACCTGGCCTGCGATCCATGTTTTGCAAAGATCTCAGCATCATTGTGGCTGCATTAATTAATTATTAAATTATAATCATTACATGCTATTGTATGTAATAATATCTCACTAATGTTTCTTACTATTAGAACGATTTGGAAGTTCTGACTAGGTACATCGACAATGTCTTTTAAATCATTCAATTAACTGCCAATATTAGTAAGATGGTAATGACTTGCCCATTTCCCCTTCTTTCCTTTTGTTTGTAAAATTCCACAATTTCTCTTCAAATGAACTGTTATCTATGAACACGTCTTACCTTAGTAAGTCGTAATGAATGATCTGGAATATCCGAACGATGCTTCCAGCGATGGATTAGTATAAACGAATCGTCAACACCTGAACCTGATCAATTTTACTAAAAAAAAAAGAAACGCTAGTAGTTATAGATGACTAGCACAAGATACGTCCTTGTGTATGTAGAGTTTAATCATACCCTAGCTCGCCCTGTAATGTCGACATCCTCACACTTACTACCACATCGTTTTAACCCATTCGTGACAACTTGGACACTGTGCATTTTCAATCTAGTGCGCTCCAGAATTTCTTCATCGCACTATGTATATTCTTTCTACAGCTAATTGAAAGCAGATCGAAATAGGATGGGTTGAACCGTTGGAAAAGCCACTCTCTACACTCAATGATATACAGGAAAGTTTTTTTTGAAAAAGTTCACTGCGGGGTAGTTTCACTATTAAATAACTGTTATTTCATTTTAGGCACGATGGTCACTGGAATTTGAGGACATAATAACATCACAATAGACTCAAAATAAAGTGCAAAATACTTCCAAGTGCTGACAGCAATGTACTTGCATAATGGAATATAGTGACATATAGTACAAATTGGCATTCTACCCATAGGAACGTGCGGTACAGTGGTCGGAGGCACCCTGCAACGCACATGGGATCGATCACAGTGTCCAAGGCCCATCAAGCCTTCGATCCCTCCGAAGTCGACAAATTGGCACCAGACTTGTCTGGCAGGATAGTAGCACTGGCTCAATACAACGGCAGGCCACCGCGAGTCTTTGTAAACGCCGTATGCATTCAATCACCTCCAAACGATGCTTGATGAATTCGAATGCATGGAGCACCCTCAGGAATTGATCAACGCTGAGAGCTTTATCCTTTTTATCCTTTACCATTCATACCATAGAACAACAGTGCAAAGGCCTTCTACAATCGTTTCATGTTCATTGCCGGCGAAAAAACCAGGAAGTCCACAACCGAAGAAAAATTGTTCGTATTCTACTGGCACAGCCTCATAAAACGGCGTCGTCACGAATGGGTTAATATAACTAAAGGTATCTTTCTTAGTTTTGCTAACTGACTTTTCACCTAATTTCGGTATTAATAGCCAATATATTCCTTTAGATTGTTTGCCTTACTGGCTAACGGGACAAAGTATTGTAACAACCTCGTGTAGACCTAACATTCCAAAGAACAAGATCTTTAATGTTAACTTTTCACTAACTGCCCACTATAATTTTTCGCGGAAGGGTGTTGTATGAAATGCAACCGCAATAATGCTCAGATATTTGTAAAACTCCAGACCGCATGTGCATGTGCTGGGGAACGAACACGTAATTACTCTCCTCGGAGATAACGCGGTCACCACCACATCACGCAGATCCTTAGTTTCGCTTCTCTCACAGCTAGCTTCCTATCTAGTGGTGCTATCAGCAATCACCCGTCAATGGGACTGATCTGGGGAGCACATCAGAATCTTTAATATTCGCAAGACCTCAAGTATAACCAAAATGTATTCTCTAATGGCTTTCTCAAACAAACAACCTGACCGATTCCCAAAACGAGGAATGGAGTGACACACTGCATCGAATAGATTGGATACTGCATCCATGACAGCAAACCGAAAGCCGCTACGGTGGCCAGGAAAGGAGTGATCAAAGTGATCGCCACTAAACGACGCAAAACCGTTGACAGAAACTACAAACATAGTACAGCCATAGAGTGAATTCACCAACCTAAGAATGGAGTGACGCGTAATGTAGTTTGCCTCCAGATCACGGCAATCACAAAGACAAGCAGAAATATGAAGCCGATTGACATCAGAAATGTCGCCTCCAATGGGACTAATCTTTTTCACTTTCTCATAGTGGTTCCTTTACCTCACTAGACACTTCATCACCTCACTTCCTCATATGACTATAAGTATTGCTCTGAGCAATACTTTACCGTGTGTTTAATGTTCTCACCACTTTAGAAAACTATGGAGAATGAAAGAGTAAAAACTTGAGGAAATTTCAGCGAAGAAACCAAAGAAAACAGTTTGTGGACAAATCCGAAAACGAACATCGATTTCGATGTTATAAGTCGAAGTTATCATTCTTTAAAAAAATCGTTTAGCATTTAGTTTTCTTATTTTATGTAAACAAATAGAAATGGAATGACTAATAGTGATGAAATCAAGTAGTCTAGACCATTTTATCTTTATTTCTTTTATTTTATTTCACAAGACCCATCTTCACGTCTACTGTGCGGATCCCAGCACTTCTCTTATTCGATTCGTTTCTTCGCATCCATTGTCAATGAGGTCGGTTACTGATTGACGATTTTCATATCATCCTGAATGTCGTAGAATGCTGGTCGAGCAATTCTCTCTGGAGTCCTGAGATAGCCAGGGTGGAGCGTTCCCAATTGGGCAGAGAGTGATTTTTTCCCAGACAAGTTTGGTAGCAATTTGCCGACCTCGCAGGAATGAGAGGCTTGGTTGGCCCGGAGCGGAATCGAACTAGCACCATGCCTGTGATGAGGGACATCACTACCAATGTGCTATCCGTCCTTTTAGTCTACACCATAGAAGACCAAAATTACAAACTTTACGATGAATCATTATTCGCTTCCTTAAGCAAATTCGCTGTGAACCGGATTTCATTACTCTTCAAAAATGAGAAGGATAACTCACTTCAAGAGCGCCTCGCACCATTTCAGAGTTGGCGATTTCATCACCAAATATATGGAAATCGATGAGATTGGAGAATGAGCCCTCAGTACTGACACGGAACAAATTCAACGTCGTGTCCTCAAACGAATTAAAAATACCGTTCGTCACATCGTAGGATTAATAACCGACATGGAGTTATAACACACTTAGTTGCTAAACATAAAATAGAGTGTCTTCTTGAAGGGAAACGCTTTCGTAAATCAACCTCTGTCAAAAACTGGTCATTGAAGATTACGCATGGGAAGAACGCCTCGATGAGGGATGTAATTTGAATGATGGCGGTCATATATAAATTACTGCATTTAAACACAGTACCGACAATAACTTCCATGAAATGTGATAAACTGGTTGGCGTCCGCTGGACGGATGGTGACAATGATTGAAAGTGTTGCTACAGTTACCCATTCCTTACCACCAAAGTGCGAAGGTTAGTTGAAACTAACCTTGTATGTCTGTTTCCTCTCTGGAGTGTCTACGCGTGAAAAGTACCATAATATAATGGATTTTGCCCGAAGCTTATTAGTACCTGAAAGAAGTGCGTTAAAGTAAATAGTAATACCACGTATATTGTGATTAGTATGGTCGGAATCTAAACCATTCAATGAAAACTTCCATAAGAAAAAGACTTTAGCTTGCATATCACGTGCATCACATTGAGTATCCAGCTTCACTACTTACAGTTGGCGAGTATACCAGATCTCAACTGTTCAGATGGCATCAATCAATTTCATACAATGTTTCGCATGTTAGTTATTTCTATGGCTGCACGATGACAAACGCTTTTACCAAAAATTAAGAAAACAACGGTAGTTCCCAGGGTCAACTTTCTATTAACCTCGGCATTGGAATATGAATGTGTCGTTTTCTTGTTCAGCAATCGCGAGGTTTTTAAACAGCATACATTTACTTTTATAGAAAAACACAATACAATACAACACTAGCTGACGTTTCGACAGTATCGCCTTCTTCAGAGCCTGGAGGGGTATGCTGATATACAGTCAGCTAGACCAAACGCTTCAATACCATTTACAAAAAGACGAAAAACTCCTTGGTAATTACACGATCAACAACTTCTCAAAAAACCCACCGCTTTTTCGTGACTTCCAATGAGGAAGTTTAGAACAGCTGATTATAGTCGCATGTGGTTGACGACTGCACCATCCCACATCAGAAATTGATGCGAACGTACGGGATCAGATCGCGTATGACTTCCGGGCATTCGTCCCTGCTATTCATTGTAGGGTTTTTGGCATTGATCCAAAAAGCCTCAAGAAGTTTTCGCGCTGGTGTTTTAGACTCCTGTGCAAGGATATTGACTTTTACTTCAAAATCGCCTCCGCTGTGCTTTTGTATCCTATGCGTGCTTAGTGGGGTGCTTCGTCTTAGTTTTCGTTTGCCATCTAGGTGTGGTTCCTGATGTGATTTCTTTTCCTGATGTGGTTTTTCGAGAAGTTGTTGATCATGTAATTACCAAAGAGTTTTTCGTCTTTTTGTAAGTGTTATTGAAGCGTTTGGCCTAGTAGATTGTATATCAGTATGCCCTTCCAGGCTCTGAAGAAGACGATACTGCCGAAACGTCAGCTAGCGTTGTATTCTATTGTGTTTTTCTACGGAAGTAAATGTATGCTGTTTACGAAAACCTCGCGATTGCTGAACAAGAAAACGACGCATTCATATTCCAATGCCGAGGTTAACAGGAAGTCGATCCTGGGAACTATTAATAAACAGACTTTCACTTCACCTCAGCGTTAATAATCAATAAATTTGTTTACATTGTTCAACTTACACGACGTTGTTATATAAGTTTTATTCGGTTAAGCCTTCGACGTTTTCGTCTTCCTCAGAGAAGGTGATCCAAGTCAATAGTCCACAACCGTTCGTACTCTCGATATGGAGTCTTCGTTGTCGTATCGAATCGTATATTCCTCAGTGGAGCACCGCTCGAATGAGACAATCCCATACGGCGGTGCTCTTTTACATAGAACGGTTGTTGACCGATTGTTGACTGACAAGGATTTCTTTTCATCTCAATAAAACATCCTGCAGTAGTCGATATTAGAGCAGCTAGCATACACTTGGATACTTGGATGGCCCGCCCTCACTGGTTGTGCGGGACCCAGCATAAATTCCACTTTTCGGAGTGTTACTGGTTTAGCTAATGTGGTTCCCTGGAGTTCCGAGGTCAGCCTAGCGAAAGCTCGTCCCAGGTCATCACCATCACAGGCAATCGCTGCCCTTGTGGATCAGATGAAGATTTGCCACCATGCGACTTGTTTGAAGCCAGGATGGTGGTGGATCCTGACATTGGTTTACTCTTAGCAGAGCTTCCTGACCTGACGGAAATACCGGACTCCTTCTCAGTTTGCGAAGCTCTGTTGGGGAATGAATCTCCCCGCTGTACATCGCAACCCGACCCAAGGCACACCTCCCAGCCACGATGAGGCGGTAAACCGTTTAGAGGGGCTAGCATACAGTGGAATAATAATAATAATAATTAACTAAACCGACTTTCACTTAACCTCGGCGTGAATAGTCAACAAATCTGTTTAAGTCGTTCAGCTTACACAAGGATATTGCAGAACTTTTATTCGGTTAGCGATTCAACGTCCTCGTCTTCCCAGAGCCGATGATCCCAGTCAATGTTTCACGGTCGTTCGGATGTCTATCTTCTTAGCATAGCATACTCAATACTTAATATAGAAACTAGTCATTTAAGGAGTTAAACTCGTCTCTGAGGAAAGCATTGCAAGCACTGGACGGTGCGATCGCAAATGAGTTGATACGTTTAAAAAAACGATGAAGACTTCGATCGAGGTATACGGAGGGATCTTAAAAATCAAGCGACTGCACTTGGTTTGCTGTTAGATAAATAAACCTGTCCCACGATTATTAGTCTCGCTCTTTATGAGATACAATTAATGTAAACGTCTTATTGTTAAGGGCGCGTGTAGCGCAGTGGTTAGTGGAGCCCTGCAATAGACGTGGGTTCGATCCCGAGGTTAACTAAGTCTTCCACGCCTCCAGAGTCGGTAAATTGGTAATAGACTTGCCTAAGAGGATTGCTGCAGTGGCTCGATATATCGGTAGACCACCGTGAGTCACTGTAAAGGCCGGATATGCATTCAGTCAACTCCAACGATGTTTAATGAAGCCAAATGCACAGCGCGTTCCTCAACGATTGATCAACACCGAGAACTTTACCTTTTTATCCTTCACTGTTAAGGTACATTCTGCAGCACTATATATTTCGTTCACAGAGATAATACAAAAATCAAAAGCTGAAGATTGAACTTTCAGCTTGCTGTGAACAGTGTCGACTGATTGCTGATAGCCAGCTTTCAAATTCTCACCTTTGGCATAGCAGTAAAGGAGTTTCTTGAACCGGCTGCGTTTACAATCGATGTGGTCTTCTTAAAAATTAATAGCAGATGTGGACAAGTCCCAATGTGGTTCTGGATTTGGAATTTTGTTTATGGGAAATTGTGGCTTTTTACCCTTTCTACGCAAAAAAAGGAAGTTAATTCCTGTATAGAACTCAACTCGGAGACCAGAATTTCATCAAACGATTCTGTGACGGCAAGGAATGTCGAGACTAGTCAACTAACCGAAGAAAATCACTTATAATGGTGGAAGGTCCGGAATACGACTAGTCCCTGATATACTGCCAGTCCTGTGAGATATCAACATGAACTTCTGCCGGTGAATTTTAGATGGAATTCCTCGAATACTAGAATTTGTCTAGTTCTGCACTGTGGACGAAATGAATAACTTAGAAACATTACGCCACGCCTTCTGAAACGCAGGAGGATCTAATTAGACGGGCCAATGTTTTTTACAATAAAAGCACTTCATACATACATTTGGAAATGTCCTTCTAATGTTCATCGATCAATCACTCTGATTTGGCTACTAGCACGTTGACAACTGTCTCATGGCAGAGGTTCGTCCTAGTTTCTCAAGCAATGACAACACTTGCTGATCACCTCAAAGCGAACCTTTGACCAAACAAGGATATGATCGGATCAACAGTGATGGAAGTTGGAGTGATCATTGGGTGGGTGTACACCTGGTGTAAAGGAGGTTGCCTTCCTATCGTATGGATAGCATTTTTAACTTGTTTCATTGACAGCATGAAGTCATCCCCTTCAACGTGTTATTTCACCGGAGGCCTACATCTTCACAGTTATAACGAACTTCCAAGATAAACCAGATACACAACACCTTGAGTTCAATCCTCCCAGGATTCTCAAACCAAGAATGAATTCAATATCTCTAAGGAGGTGGGAGTTTAGCAATAATGAGTCCGCCCTTATTAAGGATTAAGTCACTGCTTGTTAAGCGATTTATAAGAAAAAAAATGTAGAGATTTCTACAGCACGTTTTATTGAAGTACTTAACAAGTTTGCCATGATACAAAATTAGGTACCTGGCACGACGCTCGCTCCGAAAAAATGCATGCCAATGAACACCGTTGTGCCGCGGAACGAGCTTTCTGGATAACCTAGCTTGTTATCAGTTCCCGAGTTGTTAGAACGCAGCTCCTTCTGAGAGAAATAGGCAACAATAAAACAAGTAAATCAGTTTAAATTAAGTACCCACATATTTATCTGCACGAAAAAATACAAAATATTTATAGTTAACACTTTCACGCCCTGTGACCTCTATAGGTGTCATAACGAAATTGCGGGAGTGGCGGGCACGACCGACACCTGTAAGTGTCACAGTGAGCACATCGAAAAATTAGGCGTCGCCCACTCCGCAGCAAACTTAAAATTGGGCACCGTGGAAAACCTGTTAATGTCATGTAGTTCCCTCGCTCGGAACTTTTTTACACCCTTCATTCTTTCTAGGGATCCTTCTTTCCCATGAAACACTCATATTTGTCCCTACAAATCGTATACAGTCTGTATTTGTTGCTCGACTTTTCCAGTTTCGATAGTGAATGGAACGCGAATGCGAGCGACGGATTTGTGTGAGATTACGACCAGGGGGCTGCATGTGAAAAATGACTGCCTACCAGGTGGTTGCAAGCAAGATTATTTTCATAGGAACTGTGAAAGCCTGTGTGAAATATTGTAAAATAATTGTTATACGATAACTGCCGTTTTACGAAATTGACTGTGACAGCTGTTCTTTTCCCGGGTTTGTCAGCATTCTAGGCTCACCGTTATCAGATGGAACGGACGATTGAGGTCGCAAAGCGGATCACAACTTCCTTGTTCCGACGGTGTCCGATCTGCCAATGCTGCCGTAATCAAACTGTCAAACCGAATCACCTGAAAATTTCCCATGTTTTATTAAGCTGCTTACTGTGGATCTTAACAACATCAATACAACTTTCACTTTCTTCTTTTTCAATTTTTGTTCAGAGAGATCTAACAAAGAACGCATGTGCGCGCTATCCATCTATAATTTGGTTTTCTCGCATAACCCTTGTTGTCTTCACCTTCACCGCCCTAACTTTGAGAAACGAAACATGAACAGCCGAAAAGATATGCGATGAGTAATTTAATCGAACCAATAAAAAATGTTGGAGTAAAATTTGAAAGAGGAATGCAGTGAGATGTCGAAATTCCCAATGATTTCTGGCGGACGGTCCAATGAAACCGCCACGTCTCCTGTTTCATTCCTCGAAACGGAAGTTCGTGATTATTGCATTTACTGATATCGTAGCATCATTAACAGAAAGGTTGAAGCGTTAGAACAACTAACCTCATCCAGATGGTCAAGGCGAAGGATGTCACCACCATCTTTCGCTAGGAATATAACAAACGCTCGTCGTGGGAACACTGTTAAGTTGTAGAATTCTAGATACTTTCGCGCTTCACTGAAACAGCAAATATAGAAGTTGTTCATAAACCAGAAGCTGTGCAAGGAATACTACAATTCTCGACCCTTATCGGATCTATGTTCAACTTCATTGACGTATACGTGCTTTTTTGTTCGCCGCCTACATGGAAAATTGCAAATATCATTTTGCTGTGCACAGAAAATGTAGTAAACGTAGCTCAGCAGTCATCGTTCCCATATGGTCAACAGTACAACGTGTAGACAGGAACCTTTGGGTCTTGAAATATAACACTCACATTTAGCGATCTGATACGAACTTTATGAAAATCCTGGTCAGCAGACTTCCACAAATCTAATTAATAAGTGCTTTCTGAAGACAGAAAACGAGTATTGCAGTTGTTATGTCAGTTCATCACCTGTATCAACTGTAGTACCATCAGCACATTCGTGATGGCTCGTATTCTTTAACAACTCTAGATAACTTTTCGATAACTCGATATTAGAGCTGGGAACTTCACAGACACATAGATCAGACTTTGCCTTATCGCTGTAAAAGTACATTTGATCCATGTAAAACACTACTATTTTGAATCTGTTGCAAATAAAAGGATAAAGCTCTCAGGGTTGATAAATCCCTGAGGGATGCGCCATGCATATAACTTCATTAAGCATCGTTGGAGGCGATTGAATGCATATCTGGCCTTTACAATAACTCGCGGTGGCTTACCGATGTATCGAGCCAGTGCTACTATTCTCCCAGACAAGTCTGGTACCAATATGCCCACCCCGGAGGGATGGAAGGCTGGGTGGGCCATGGGTGCGGAGATCGATTCCACCTGTGTGGAGTAGGGGGCGGCCGACCACTGTGCAGAGCTTGAATCCGCTAATAATTCAAAATTTCAAAAATCGAACTAATTGCATCCAGTACATCACCACGTCCTTGGCGAAATCCAGCATGTATTCAGTCACTTGGCTGCATGAAATACAACCTTCAACGAGAAACATAGCGAAAAAAAATGATTTGTAGACTCGAGACATTCACAATTTATCATTGCAGGATACAAAACTCCAAATGATACCAGCACACTCTTCAATCACTTTCATCTCGTGTGAAAGCTCTGCTTGATGATTGCGCATGGACGAATGGCACTCCATTTTTCATTCGTCCTCTATTTTAGCGTTTGTCGATTCGGTCATAATCTTCGCACCAAGCATGTGATAGACAGCCAGTAGATGAAGGAAGCGAAAATCGTATTTCATCCCATAAAGAAGCCTTACGTACACTGATAGCCCACAAGCTACTCATGAGTGTTGCCAATTGTCTGTGACAGGTATGTCGTCCATTAGAATATGATGATATCCCTGAATTGTTGATCTTTCCCAGTTTGATAAAAAATTTAATTTCGAACAACTTTAAGGAAGAAATGACATTCGTGAACAGTCAAATTCACTCTGCATAACCTCTTTTAGAAGCATACCAATACCAAAAATTTCCCTGGTAGACCAATGGTCGCAACGACCACAGAGCGAATTTATCTGCGTAATTCTGCCCCTACGGTCGCAAGTAGCGTAGTGATTACAGGCGGCCTGAAATACACATGGGATCGATCCTCAAGCCCCAGACTAACCAAACATACCATCGCTCTGGAACAGGCAAAATGGTAACAGACTTGTCTGTGAGGACAGCAGCAGTGACATAATGCATCGGTAGGCCATCACGAGTCAGTATATAGGCCAGATGCGCATTCAATCACATCTGACGATTTTTGATGAAGTCGGATGGATGGCGCATCCCTCAGGAATTGATCAACGCCAATAGCTCTATCCTCATTATTTATAATCCTGGCTTTAGCAAAATAACATGACGCATGTTTTGACCATAGCAGAAACTTGATGGATAACAAACCTATATCCAAATCGTCTATACGACATTGATGGTCTGGGGGAAACCCCAACTATCTTTTGTCATATAAGCAAGCAAATTTGAAAAGGCAACCTTCAAAAATCAAAAAAAGAACCGATTGTTCGTTGAGGATTGCGTTCTAGTTCTGCGAATTTGTACTAAATCTCTTTGATGATGCTGAGATATTTGCAAAACTCCGGACCGCAGGTGTATATCGGCAACGAACCCAGTTAAGCTGAGGGCGTAGTTATAGCCAAAATTTTAACTTATTACTTTCTGCCTTACTCCCCGGAAAGGACAATAGCGCGTTCGTTCCCCACTGCATACACCTGCGGTCCAGAGTTTTGCAAATATCTCAGCATCATTGAAGTTATATTTCGCAACATACCTGCCATTAAAAAGCGTAGGCAGAAAGTAATAAGTTAAATCTCTTTGAGTACTTTGTACCCTACTTTTTTCTTGTACTTCTTTTGTACTTTCTGTATTAAATATGTTTGCACACGAAAGAGTATTCGTGTTGAAATCGACTTGGAAAAACATTAAACTTGGGAAAAAAAAGTGTTAAAACAGATGTAGAAGATTTGTGCGCGAACAATTGAAAGAGAAATAAATGGATGATCGAAGGTTCGAAAGAAAATCTTTACAAGCGTCTCCCGAACTCGACCTGTGTATTCTAAAGCAATCTATTTTCGTCTGTGCAATACAGAGCTAACGCCGTTCAAGTGTCAGCGATATTTGGCAAAACGAGTAAATCATCTATAGATAAACACTGGACAAACCTCCTGGTACCATTCAATGTTCCATAAACACACATGACAAGGCGACCTCGTATGAAGTCATATGGTCCGAAAAGAATGACCGTTTTAAAATTCAAGGCAACATATCTCACTTCATATGAAACTTTACTCATTTACACAGGAACAAATAAAACATAGGGATCTTTGTTAACAATTTTCAAGTCTTCTCATTCTTCCACGAAAACAAAATCCTATTTTCTGGAGTTCACGAAACATGTTTTCTAACTTTTTAAAGTGAAAGCTTGGGTTTCAAATTCAAGGTGCTGTTCCTCCGTGTTACAATGGTTTTCGCGAATGTCGCATTTGCGTGGGAAGTTTTAGTACTTAAATTTTGTGCTCAATATTTCAGGAATGTTAGATCTAAACAATCTTAAACCAAAACAGCACTGTTCGAAGGTTATTTGTACCCTCCAAAGAGATAAAACGAAGTTCTTCTGTAATTCTGCATAGTTCTCAAATCGCTAGTTTTCGTAAAATCGGCATCACAGCGAATGTGTTGGATGCAATGCATGCGGGAGATGTTTGAGGTATTGCGCAAGTAACTATTCAATACACAGTACTGACCTGTTTTGATATAAATTTGTTACCTTCAACAAGACAGTCCAATTCCGGTTTGACGCTTGACAAGCGACCAAAGCAAAGAACAGACACATTGCTCGGTTATTTTTAGTTATAGACACTATGTCGTAATGCACCAAACCCAAGTAGAAAAACATGCAGCTGCTTTCAATATCTGGATTATCCAACTTTATTTAGGTAAAAATGAAGCTATTAAGTCACCTAATTCGAGGTATTCCAATCCCTGTTCGCCAGACCACCGTCAAAAGTAAAAGTAAGATAAAAATGGTTCTTAAAGATGAGCGACAACAGAAGCGAACAACAGCTACGATCGATGACTAACAAATATGATGACAGAGATGTTCTGGAATATAACACATGAACATTTTGCTCAAAAACACGTTAGCTGCGTCTATGTCTCCTGGCTTTTCTCTTGGGTAAGGTTATAATATAACCCTGCGTTTAATGGCTTTCCCTCTATGATGAGGCTTCAAAAGTCCTCGTCGAGTTTTATTTTCATTAAATTGTGCACTGATATAATGTCTTCATGCCTTCTCAATCAAAAATACCAAACGATGTTTCGTATGCGGAAAGGACAGCGCAAGTGTAAACGTAATACAAGAAGATAAGCATATTCTCTCTGGAAACCTAGAATTTAAAAAAACAAGACACTAAGTAAATTCCCATCACCATATTCTGCTGGTGCTTACGGTACTATGATACTGACATTACGGAGCTTAAACGTGTTTTACATTGTGCTGATAAATATTAGGCTTGTTTGTTAGGCACCGAACCTTTGAGTCTGGAATATGGACTCGTTGCTCACATGAAATTCATGACTGTACAACAAAAACGAAGGAAGTTCGTTCGATTTCATTTCAAACTACCTTCAAAAGTGACAGAAACCGGAATCTTTATCTATATCGTGCACCATCTTGGTATCATTAAACATCTGACGTTCGAACGCTGGCCTTGAAGAGAACGTTGGAAAAACATCCTGCACACAAAGCCCACCAAGACCGCGGCTATTGACTATGATTACTTGATACTTGATACTTGAACGGCTCCTCATCACTCGTTGAGTAGGCCCCAACATAATCACCATTCTTCGGAGATTTGCTGGTTAAGCAATTGTGGTTCCCTGGAATCTCGAGGTCAGCCTGGCCAAAGTCTGCCCTAGGTCTTCACCATCATGGGCAGACTCAGCCCTCGCGGATCAGATGGAGATTTGCCACCATGAGACTTGTTTCATACCTCGACGGTGGGTGGTGATCCTGGTAGTGGTTTACTATTAGCTGGACTTCCTGATGGAAACGCCGGACTCCTTCTCAGCTTGGGAGACCTTGCCGGGAGACGAATCTCCTGGCTGTACATCGCAGTCCGACACACAGGAACACCCCAGCCACGATGAGGCGGTAAACCGTTGGGAGGATTGGCCATTATTATTATTATGTATTAAGCTTAATTGCTTCAACGGCGTTGAAAAAAGACTTTGTGACAGTAACGCTCAGTGAAACACTATATCATGAAAGCAGAGACAGATATCACTGTGAAAAACGAGATAATAACTGAGTTTAAACAATGTTGCCTGATATCAAGGTGTGTGCAGCGCGATAGCTTGCATGTCTAAGTGATGTCTGCGATGCACAGGGTTGTTGATCAACTCAGCGCTGCGGCAAGACTAAGCCCATACCTCCGGGATCGGAAAACTACAAGCAGGCTTGTCTGGAAGGATAACAATAATGACTTTATACAGAGACCAGGCCACAGTAAGTTACTGTACAAACGAAAAATTTATTCAGTCACCTCTAATATGCTTAACACTCTTGCGACGAGTGACCTCTATAAGTGTCATGCTGAAGTTGCAGGAGTGTCCGGAATAACCTCTAGAGATTTCATTTTCTTTTCTAGTGGTTCATCTCAACACTTAGAACTGCTATCCTAGACTTCCTGTAATCAAACAGTAGCTTATCCAACGCAGATGCCATCTATGATGGGCGTCGTCCATGGGAGGCTGTGCTCTTAATAATTCCTTACCAATTTCCAGTTTTGGGGCGAGAGACTGGCTGTTGCAACTGAACAGCGAATGTGGCTAGAAAATGTGAACAATGGACACGCGCAAAAAGTCCACTGGTCGACGAAATGGCAACAAATGCAGCGTCTAGTATCATTTTTGACAAGCAATTGGATATTTTCCCAATTTTCAACTGCTATGATGATCTTTAGTTAGTGCGTGGAATGACAGAATATCGAAACTAAGCGGTAAACATCGTAATATTCCTTGCAGTACTTGTGCAACTTCATGAAATTCTGACAGCAGTATGATCGCATAGGGGATGAGTGTTTTTCTTCACACACACACAAAAGTTCTGTGTGCACCAAAAATATGGGAGTGTAGAAGAACGTAAAGCACACGTAGGATAAGAAAAGCGCAAAACAAATTCAAAACGCAGAGAAAGATCGCTTTATACGACGGAAATCACAATAGAAGGACAGCGGCTACATAAAAACTGCTGGAGTGGCCGTCGTGATACCTACAGGTGTCAAGTGAGCGCAACGAAAGATTAGGCATCGGCCACTCCAAAGAAAAGCTAAATTTGGCGCCTTGGCGATAGTGTTAATGGAGTCAAGTAGATAGCACTTCCCTTACGTATTGAACAATATCAAATGCTTTATCCTTTCTCCTTTTACCGTCTCAAACGAACGTTTAGAAAAGTGCAAGTGAAAAAAGAACTGTATTAGGATGTCGAACCAGATACTCTACTAGGCGCAGATAAAAAAGAGACATCATGGAGAACAGCCACATCCCTCACAGGAATTTAAAGCTTCAACGCCTAAACCTCACGAAGCATTCCGAATAAATTTCAGGGAGTCCAAAAATGAACCACAGGGAGGGATTTTTCATCAACACGAGTGGTCTCATAACAGTAGAGTAGACTGGTATTCTAACATGAGAGAGGCACATCAGCCATGCATGTGAACTCTCAACGATTGGTCTCCATGTAAAGTACTCAGTGGAAGAGTACGAGTTTGTGAAGAAGCTGTTTTGCTTCCAAAGCGATTGAAATTTAAACTACGTGGTATCTCCTTTGAGGTTGTGGTGTTTGCCTGAGTAGATTGCACTCAAATTAACCTTTCCAGGATGAAGCAGGTAAAATCCGGCGAAACATTAACTTTTGCAGATAAATAAGTAGCTCAACAACAACCTAGCTCTTAGATTGACTGAAAAATAATGGTTGTCCTTGTTTTTGAGCATTACAAATATAAATGGTATTCAATGCTTCTTGTTCACATTGTTACTGCATACTATTCTAAAGCTCTTTTAAGGTTTAATTTCCTACTAAATAATATTCTTTCAATATTTAGTTTCTAGTAATTTTAGAAAGGTGCGTGTGGCGCAGTGGTCGGAGGCGCTCTGCAACACACACGTGGAATCGATCCCCGCGCACCAGGCCCACCAAGCCTTCCATCCACCCAGGGTCGCCAAATTGGTACCAGGCTTGTCTGGGAAGAATAGTAACACTGGCTCGATATATCGCGAGGACACCGCGAGTCATTGTATAGGCCAGATATGCATTTAATCACTTCTAAACAATGCTTAATGAGGTCGAATGCATGGTGCACCTTCTGGGATTGATCAACGCCAAGAGCTTCTAGAGGTTTATAATGATTTTAGATCGATATAAACTATGGTACCAAAGCAAAAAATTTGTATTGTTTTGCTTCGTAAGTTTAAATTTGTTCCTACTGCAGCGGAATCAACCTCAAATGTTATCAAACTATGCACCAAAGAACCGCTCTTGAAAGCAGTGTGACAGGATATTTCGAAAATGTTCGTACCAGAGATGGTAGGTCTTTATGACGAAAAAACCAGATTGTATGTCATTGTGACGAGAAAGGTCGTCAGCGCTCATCAGCAGTTGATGGTGACCATCTGGAGTCGACAATTAAAGTTGACAGTTCAAGTTTGTAAAACAATTCGAGAGATTGCAGTAGAACAAGAAGTTAGCCGTTCAACGATCATTTTCCATTTGGAAGGCAAGGCACTGGAACGGTGAAAAAGCTCGACAAGTGCGTTCCGCGTTAAATCACTGAAGAGTAATGAGACCATTAATATAAACTTTACTCCGTGCTTCTTTTACCCAACAAAAACCACCCATTCCTCAGTCTCACGGCGACGTCCGATGAAATTTAAGACCTCACGCGACAGCAGACGACGTTGGCCAGAGAGCTTGGAATGAGATTAGGCTCCTGAACATGTTCTATAGGCTAACTGACATTAAAACATGGTTCCGATGACTTTAGCGTTTGTCCTCGAACGAATCAATAGTGGAAGGTCTTAATCTCGGCATAATGATCACATTGGAGAAGTACCCTCATAAAACCGTTGAAAAATCGCAAAATCTTAAGCGTATGTAGGCAGAAATGGTCAAAAGAGAAGGTCCGACTTCTTGTACAACAACGTTCTACATGCATTGCACAACTAACATAGCAGAAACCGAACAAAATAGGCTACTAAATTCTGTGTCATCTGTGCTTCACTTCTTCACACTCCTCTACAATTAAGTGCTAAATAAATATTTGACAATCCAAACACAGAACTTCAGCTTATTGCTTCAATGGAAGTTAAGGTTGCATCGTGATCGAAAGAATGAGTGCTTTCCAACGGTTTCAATTCTGGTTAGTGGAAATGTGTTCCAGCCGAGTTATGGCATTCCAAAGTTGTCTTTTAAAATCTGCCATTATTTCTGCACCAATCCAACAGAACACTTGAATAACCCCTATGTTACTTTATACCTACTCAAATTATTTTAAAAATAATCCTGGGAACTCAGAAGAATTTTTAAGTAACTGGTATGTTATTGTTTCGGCAAGATATTTCCCTTGAATCCTGAAAAAATTATTCCAGAGCATAATCAGATTGCCCCGGTTCCTAGCACAGTTGTTGGTTCGAATGGAGGTTTGCCATTCTACAACTGCGAATTTTTCAGGACAACGTGGCATTTTTTAGCATTTATAAAGCCGACCACCTATAAGGATGACAGTAACGACAAAAAGAAACCAGTGAAAGTGCAATTGGCGATCCGCACTAGTTGTAATGAAGGCCAACGAAGTGAACACAGTGAAATTAAAAGAAATCAAATAGTGAAACTCACTAGCCACTGACGGAATCATTTGGAGAGAACGATTTCCGAATGTCTTGTTCAAAGTGTACATTGTGTAGACCGGCGGATAGCAAAAGGCATGTGAACAAGCTGACTTGAAATTAGATTGGGTTAATTTGCTTCTTAAAGAATCACTTATTAAAGTTTTCCTACCAAATGGGCCTTCGTTTCTATGGCTATACCGAAAAGTATTTTTGATTTACGGTAAGGTCTTTTAACCTGCACGTTTGTATTTCGATATCTTCGTCATCGAATCCAAAACTTAAGGCTACACGGTGAAACTCAACTTGGTCAAGATCAGTCCAAAAAAGCAAGAACGTTTTTAAACTTAGTTCTTTAAGGGAAGTATTCTTTACAATAACAGTTTAACCTGAAAGTAATTTCGGTGCAACTTTCAGATATCATTGATAACCCTGGACTAAACATCTTTGCCAAGATAATAAGCGTTAATGTGCTTCAAAACAATAAAACTCTAGGTTCTGGAGTTCGAAAACTTTGCGAAATTCTTTCCAGAAATGGCTCGGTCGTCGAACATTTCCACTACTAATAGTTGCACAGAATCCCATGTGTAGAGTGAGTGAGGTAGTTCCCTACCTATTTCTTCTAAAATTTAATAGCTATGTAAGCTAAGACGCCTTGTAGAATAGTGGACTGCATTTTCTATGCCAATTATCAAACTTTGTAGTTTAGTGTTGCTTTGTCCATTTCCCGACAACAGAATGACGCTTTGCTTCCTCCAGATTGGAAGACTATACTTGATAATTTCCAAACCGACCGTTATTTAACCTCGGAAGTAAATTAATCAACATATGTTTAAATTGTTGAGCTGACACGAGGTCGATAAAGATGTTTATTCGGCCAATGTTTCGACGCCTTCACCTTCGTCAGAGCCGACGATAGGAGTCGATGGTCCACAGTTGATAATTCCATCCACCGAGCATGGAAACGTCGTCAGACCTTTTTGTAAACCGGATTTCGTGAAGCGCTTGAGCGCCTCATCATTATCCACCCATCAAGCAGGATCTCACCGGTTCCCTTACAGAAATCATTTTTTGCAGCACATCGGCCAACACAATGATTGTCTTCAAATTTCACGTTAGACCCACCCACCCATGGCTCAATCGAGTTCCTTGTTTTAAATGCAGATAATTTGTCTTTCAAACTGTTTAATTTGCGTTAAATAGCCTCACAAGTTCTTTGAGCGCATGATTATGCCTCACAAGACACTCAGCTACTCCGACGCTCTTAAGTCAATCGCAAGGATGCTAAGATTTGAGCAAAACTCAACTTAAGCTGTGAACCCGCGATTATCTTTTCCGGAAGCTCACGTTCTATTCACCACATCAACCATCACCGAGGCTGTTTCCATACCTATTCAGCAATTACCCGTCAATAGCAATGATCTGGAGAGCACAAATCGCCATTAAACTCACTTTAAAAAGCGTACAAATAAAAACAAAAAATCAAACACTGTGATTTTGACTGTAATTTCAGCTTAGCTGGGTCTGACGCTGTTTTGTGCTCTCCCTATATCATTCTCGTTGGGGGGAGGATCGGGGTGATTGCTGAGAGCACCGTTAGGATGGAAAACTGCCTGACATAAAGGTAATTCAAGGGTTCGTGTGGTGCATAGAACGTGAGCCCCGAAAAGAATACGGCTCGTTCGTTTTTTTCAGAGTCTAGAAAAGTCAAACTGACATCCACTCTACACTGGTTGAAGAAACTTGCTTTTCAATTTAACCTTTCCAAGCTTTGAAGAAGGCGGAACCGGCAAAAAGCCACCTATTATGAATAAACAATGTGATCAAAACCTCGTATCTACTCATCAAGAAAACAGTAAAGTATTGATCAATGCCGAGGTTAACAAAACGTCGGCCCTGTTAAGAATAAACACTGTCAATCTAATGGCGTCATACTAGCCAAGGCCTTGCTCGCTTCGGCGATTATTTCAGAACATGCAGTTAAACTGTGTGCGGCAGTGGCTCACCTTTTCAAAAGTGGTGACATCGTTTTAATAAGCTTCTAACGCTGTTCCTGCCCACTATATAAAAGTTCAACACAAACCGAAACCAATCACCCATTGAAATCGACGATTTTATTCCTGATCTTATACGATGCACATCAGCAAGGAAAATTCATTGGCTACTACTATGGTGGATTCTGTTAGTGCTGGTAGTTCGAAACTCTATAATTTCGAAGAGTAAATCACCGGAAGACTTCAGAATTTGGTAAATAGATCCACAAAAATTGATCATCACTATTTGTCAACATTTTGTTCACTTTTGCTTTAAAAAATTGTCGGGAATCTTCCGCCAAAAGTTTTTACTCAATTTCAAAGAGAAAACGAATGACAGCTAGAAAGACAGATTACCGCCCTCGACGATCACCCATGAGAACGCTCAAAACCATAGGCATATGAGCAAAGGATATTTGCCAAAGCAACTATTTCGTTGAAAAATCCCAATCTCTATCCTGAGATTCCATTAGCATGAATCCAAAATTTGTCTATTAAGGAAACTGCTCGAACAAGATTCGTTGTTAAAATGTACAACTTAGGCATTGTAAAAGTATTGTGGCATAATAGATAGACCTGCACCTTCTTCCTTTCAGTACTAGGGGATACTTGTTAAAATTTCAAAACGTTAATCGCTTTCTTCAGAAAAAGCAAACAAATAAACGTACCACTTATCGATAATCCTGGAAAACGGGACACTACACGGGCGATGAAGGCGCTAACCTCATCCCACATTGTTGATTGGAGAGAAGGTTGGTGGAGACGTGGCAACTGGAGATTCAGGAGCCTACCGTGACGTTCCTGAACCAGGTGACATTGCTCTGTCGTCATGACTGACCGGTTCTCCACGTGGATCGTCGTCGTCGTCGACACGGTGCAACCGCGAACACGTCGACGACGATCTCTGCGTGGAGAGCGAACACTAGATATTTGTTAAACACACGAAAGGTACTCATATCATTTTTTCATGATAAACATGACCAACCACACAGAAATTCATATGACAAAAAACAAGAATCGATCCTTCAATAGAATTCAATGGAGATGAAAGTAGTAAAGCAGATTTCGAATAACTAACGGTAGCTGAAATCAACAGGGATAGTTGAACCCTCGAACAGACTTTTACCAACCTCGGCATTGATTATTAATTGTCTTTTCGTAATGAGTATACACGAGGTTGTCATTATACTATTTATTCACGATAGTCAACTCATTAAGAATACAGCAGTAGTAGTAACAGTAGTAAACATTCCCAGTTAAACCGCCCGTCATCTGTATCACCTGTAGCCCTGCTAATTATCGAATGACTCACGCAGGTGTCAGTAAATATTCCATTTTTCCCCGTCGTGTGTAAAAGCAGCCTATTGGTTCTGCTCGCTCTAGGGACTCGTGGAGTTCTTTTACGGTTTTCGTGAACTCTGACCATCGCGTTTGTGGTCTTCCAGTGCGTTTGACATCCCGAGGAATCCAGCCACCAACGGTTTTAGTCCGTCAGCTGTCGTTCATTCTCATTACGTGTGTGGTCCACCTCATCCTCGACAGTTCCGCGTATAGAACGGCATCTTTGATTTTTGATCGTTGACGTATGTCAGAGCTTCGGATCACTTCCATCATTTGTGTCGCGCGGGATACTCCTAGCGTCATCCTTTCGACTGCGCGTGCAATAACGCTAAGTAACTTTTCATCTTGTTTGAGCAGTGATCATGTTTCTCACGCATACGTTAAGGCAGGAAGAACTGTGCAGTCGAAAAGATGCTCATCTTCGATGCCCTTGAAAGCTCTCCAAGGCGCTCAAACGCGCTCCCTCCTGCTCAACACTGGAGCTGAGTTGTTCAATATGTTGATTTGCCGACTGGGTAGACGTAGCTGGAGCATTCGGAGATACTCATTCCGTTGAGCGTGAATGGGGCATACGAAACCAATACGTTCTTCATGAACATCGTTTTTGTGAGATTTTGTCGTAGACCAATATTTCTGCAGGCATTATCAAAGTCGGCAACCGCCTGGTTAATGTTTGATGTTAAAAGAAGATACCATCAGCAAAGCGAAGATGGTGTGATTGCCGACCATCGACTTTCACTCTTTTCGCGTTCCAATGTTCGCTCTTAAGGGCGATGGTAAATAATTTTAGCGAGATGGTATCGCCTTGCCTAACCCATCTTTTGACGTCTGTGATAACATCGTTATAGAATGGTGATATCCTGGTTGTGAAAATTTTATACAGCTCATGAAGAATCTCTATACACTTGGTAGGGAGTCCCTGACTGCCCAAGGCTTCCATGACTGCTTCTACCTCTTCTATGTCAAACCGTTCTTACAAAATCATAAGAGAGCGAAAAACCACTAGGAAGGAAAGGAACTAAACAGGCATTACCTTATTTCATTTATAAGCTAACGTGAGGTTTTTCCCATGCTTATTCGGCTAACGTTTCGACGTTGAAAAGCAAATTATTTCTTATTGAACAAACAATTTACAATCAAACAAATTATTACCAATGGCTAGTTGTTGTCAGCAACCACTGTCTTGTATAAAACAGTGCTGTCGATCAAGATTACCTCATTCGAGCGGCGCTCCACTGAAGAACATTCAACTCGCGACGACGACGAAGACACCACATCGAGAAGACGAACGACTCTCTCGGATCGTCGACTCTGATGAGGACGACGACGTCGAAACGTCAGCCGAATAAACATCTTTGCCAACCTCTGTCGAAGCATATCAGTCTCTATGCCACTCATATCGCAAAAAAAATATCACTTGAATCTGCCGAGTTGAGGACATTATGAAAAAGATGACAGTTTCTCATCTACCTCTTTGTAATCAATCCGTAAAAGCTCACAAGCACCTCTAATGCCATGTACGTTTTCACCTTCCACTTCACATAGAAAGTGGTCCGGGGAACTGACAATCTTAGAAGATATTTGGCCTAGTCGATTTCGAAGCGAACAGAAAATCATAAAGACGAAATAGAAGTCTGAGGAAAACGTTATTGACAGAGGTTAGTGGAAAACTTAAGGAAAACTAGGCCATCTCAAAAAGTGTAGACATGTAAGTACGTGTAGAATCATTTAAACTGCTTTTCTTGATTCTTGATACTTGAATTGCCGGTCCTCACTGAATGTGCGGGCCCCAGCACAATCTCCACTTTTCGGAGATATGCTGGTTAAGCAATTGTGGTTCCCCAAAATCCCGAGGTCAGCCTGACCAAAGTCTGCTCCAGGTCTTCACCACCATAGCTCTACTGGATCAGGGGGAGATTTGCCACCACGCGACTTTGATACCAGGATGGTGGTGGATCCTGGTATTGGTTTACTCTTAGCTAGACTTCCTGATGGAAACGCCGAGCTCCTTCTCAGCTTGGGAGACCTTGCAGGGAGGATGAATTCCCCCACTGTACATCGCAGTCCAACACCCAGGAACACCTTCCAACCACCACGAGGCGGTAAACTATTAGGAGGTAAACTGCAGTAAAGATATAAAATAAAATAAGACGAAAGAAGGTTAAAATAGAAATTCCCATGGCCGACTTTCTGTTAACCTCGGCATTAATTGATAATTCAATGTTTTTCATCAATAAGCAGACACGAGGTTGTTAATATAGAATTTATTAGAACACAACTGCTGACGTTTCGGTCGGTCCACCAACTAACTTAAATACTTACAACAAATAAACGGCTCTGAAGAAGGCGAAACCGCCGAAACGTCAGCAATTGTGTTCTAATAAATTCTATATTAACAACCTCGTGTCTGTTTATTGATGAAAAACATTGGGTTAAAATAGAATAAGTAGGTGAAGGTACATCGGAGAAATCAGAATTAAGAAACACTGACAGGATATAAGAGAGATATAGATAGAAGATGAATGTAGATAGAAGACGATAAACAACATGAATTTCTTAGTACCACAGCCCTTCCCACCGAGAACCACAAAACCTGAAATTTTTCTGGTAGGAGTTATAAGATTTCCTTGAGAGGTATTTGTTATTCGATCTAAGTTGAGCATGGCGGTTGACTTCGTTCGGCAAACATTTTCTGACTTTCACGGACCATTACCCACTATCGTGACTACATGAGTTATATGGCATTCGTAGTGGATTTACCTTTAGAAATTTAAACAATCATCTCAGCTCATAGTGAACATTCTTAAGCGAAATAGAAACCAACAAGATCGATAGGTATTTGGCTGCAAGATAAACACCTTTAAGTACTACACTTGACAAGAAGTTATTGATAGTCATAAGAAAACCAGCATCATAGCAAATGCTTTAAACTGACTTTTTTTTTGTATTCGAATATTATTCATGACGATTGGCGATTTGAATGCCGGGCTGGAAGAAGGAGAATAGGATTGCCTAATAAGTATTGATTTGTACAACATTCATAAAAATGAGTAACAAGTCGTTTCAAGCCACGTCTTAGTAATAAACAAAGAGAAAGACACTTCGAAGAATGTAGCGCTTGGAAGAGGGCTAGGTGCGGAATATTCACACCAAGAACTTAGAAACTGACATCGATCAGTAGAGATCGAAAAACTGACAAGAAAGTAAAAATAGAACGACGTACTGGAAGGTACGAAACGACAAATCAGAAAATACTACTAAACGAAAAATATTTCGATTCAGACCACAAGTGATCATGGAATCCGGCTCACTGTAAGCCTTTAAACGGTCTGAGGCTACTTGATGAAGAACTGGATCTGTCCCGGCTTCGGATTACGCTTTTTTGGCACATACGGGACGGGGCCGGACGGACGGACGGACGAACGGATGGACCTTGTCGGCTTCCAGTGCCTGCAATCGACTCCAATCGATCGTGTTCAGCGCGGCTGGCGCCAGCAGTCAGCATCTTTATGCAAATCGACGACGACCGACGATGCCGCCATTTGTCATATGACCCCGAGCCAACTCGCATCCACTGCTGTCCCAGGCTAATCCTGAGTAGCCGGCAAGTAATGAACGGTTTGCACCACCATCTCATCCGTCAATCCAAACTCAGACACCATGGCCCTCCAGTGCTGAGCGGACAGTTTCATTTACTGCGCCTTCAATCATGACAACTTCTGCGAACGATCTGCTATTAAGTCGTTCTTACAGACCCTAAACCTAAACATTTCACACACATAGTCCAAATTTGTGACCTGGTTTAGTTCCTCGGAGATTCCGTAATATCAAGCAAAGAAGACCTATAAATATAGTGAAGTCAAGGGAGAGAAACAGGAGGCAAATAGCACAGTAGTAGTGATGCCGATCATCACCAGCACGGCGCTGGTTCGATCCCGTTCCAGGATCACTAAGCCTCTCATTACTCCACGGTGGAGAAATTGGTACCGGACTGGTCCGGTAAAAAATCACTCTCTGCAATCCAACTGGGAACGCTCCAGCTCGGCCATCTCAGGACTCCAGAGGATATCGACTCCACCAGCATTCTACGAGATTCAGGATGGAATGACACAGTAGACGTGAAGGTTGGTCTCATAGAATAAAATTTAAAAAAGAGTGAGACGGATTCTTCTTGTAACAAAAGGAAAGAAATGGATTCTTGGGAATAACTCAAGAAGATATTATATTTTTCAATAAATTCACGTACGAAAAAAAAACTGACACCAAGGACATCTAGAAATGGAGTGGAGACTTAGTAGTCTCGCACTTGGTCTAATCGCTTATTTTATCGCAGTTCCTGCGTACACAAAGTGTTCACATCTACAAAATCATCAACGAAAATGTATCACAGATTTGGTCTGCGATAAAAAATGTCTACGATGACGGATTCGAATCCTTCGGAAATCCTGAATTTGCTTGACGTTTATCCAAAACATTTATTAGCCAAGTGATCTCCATTTTGCTAATGTTTCTAAAAAATCTTATTCTAAACTATTGGTTTTCTATAATGCGTAGCAGACCAAACTATAGTCTAGTCATACAGAAGGATTCACCATCCAGAAGGTTGAATGTATGTCTGAGATCTGCAGTGGGCGAGCAAAACGAGAGCGAGGTGCGAAATACGATCGGTCCGGATAACTCGCACTCACCCCTCCCACCGGCATCGTCCCAGCTGGCACAAAAGGTTGCAAGAAGCAGTAGCCAGCTCATGATCGATAGCTATTCAAAGAACGCTAATCACAGAAAAAAGGAAAAAATGCGCTTTAGTTCAAGATGTGGGATTTTCGCTGGTTTCCCATACTCTTTATGTTAAATGATTTTTATCGAGCATGTAACCTTTGGGCACGACTATTCATTTTTCTCAATGCCACTATAATTACATTGCAAACATGAAGGCGAACTTATCTTCTATCTAAAAGAAATTTAATATGAAATTCTCAAACATCAATAACCACAGTTAGGAAACAGGTAGCGTAGTGGTAGTGATGACGGTCAACACGAGCACGGTGCTGGTTCGACCCAACCTCGGTTTCAACAAGCTTCTCATCTCTCGGCGAATATGGTACCAGACTTGTCCAAAAACAGTTCAATCCCTGCAACCCAAGTGGGAACGGTTTAGCTCGGCCGTCACAGGATTCATAAAGAAGACAAATCCATAGGCGAAAAGTTTGAACACCTTCGCAGATGATGTTTGCGACGAAATGAATCGAATGGGAGAAGTGCTGGGATCCGCACAGTAGATATGAAGACGAGTCGGGTAAAATAAGGTGAAATAATATCAAACAAAAAAACGTCTTGAAGTAAATGGAGTGCTTCGGATGGATCAGACGATTTCTTTTCAATGCTTTGGTCGTCGTCATCCATGTCAGGCGTCTGTTTCAAGTTCACTGCCGTATACGGACATTATATTTTGCAATTCACAGATCGTGAGTGGCGTGGTGGCTAGGGCGCCATGTAATGCATGCATGGTCTTCAGTTCATTCCTATGCTTTTATCAAGCCAAGCTCACCAATGTTGCGAGATCGGACCAAAATTGTCTTGGAGGAAAGAAGCATTGACCTGATATATTGCTGGGCCACCACAAGTCATTGTACAGGTCAAACATGCATTCAATCACCTCGAACGGTTGGTTGATGAAAGCGAATGCCCGAATATATGGCACGTCCGTCAACCACTGATCACCGCCGGACGCTTTATCCCCTCTCCTTTTTTTTCACAGATCGTTTCCATTTCGTAATACGGCTGGTTGATCCGATGCACAAACATGTCCGTTCGTGTCTCGATATCCTCTCACCGGATCACTGCCCGTAACTGTTTCGTTTGCGAGTACGTTTCCCTGAACCTCGAAAGCAGAATAATTCTCTAAAGTCCGAGCTCCCAATCCGGGTTAATGTCGCTTACCCTGAGCACTGTCCAAGTGATTTTATTACATTTTATTGCCTCATCAATCATACACGAGGTTGTTACATAAATTTTTATTGCAGCAAATGTTTCGACGCCATCGTCTTCCTCAGAGTCGCCATGATTGGAGTCGAGTGACCAGAGAAGTGTCTTCCCAAGACGTCGTCTTCTTCGAACCTACTTGAATCGATTGGAGTGGTACACCGTACGTATATCTAATTTCTATGAACTTATTATATCACTTATTAAATTGGTACTATAGCTAAATCCCATTGAAGAAGACAGTTCGAAATCTACTCTCTCCTCTTCTCTAATGTATTTAATTTTTATCATATTTTATATGAGCTGATACCGCACATTTCCCGTATTCCGGCACATCTATCATTCGATGTGGGTAAGTTCCATTATAGCTTGAGGTTTCTTCTACCCTCTTTACGAATGTCGTTGAACGTTGGTAAAGTTGATTGTCCTGTGAATCCCGGGATAGCCGTGTTAAGGCATTCTAGTCTCCGACTTCTGCCATATTAGAACTTCTTAAACATAGGAACATGAAGTGTCGCGCACCGATGACCTCGGCGAGTGTCATTCCATTATCGAACGCCGCCATGGACAAAGAGAGGACAAAGCATAAATGTTCCGTCCGTTCGAGATGTCCGCACGACTTGTCAGGATGGACCATTCGAGTGTGCAAGTGTTCAGTTGTTCAACTTAAAACAAGAGTTTCTCGAATTCATTTGTATTAGAACTTCCGTAATTTTTGTTAGTCTTCCACTTTCTCGACATTTTTCAAAATGAAAGAATTAAGTGCAGTGTCCTACTGTATATTCACTTTTAACTCTAGTATTTAGTGAAGACTACCCCAAGCGTCTTTACGTCATGCCTGCTGTGTGGTAAAACCGCCTAATGGCCTCTGTTCACTTGAAAAACTCGAACAGAGAACAATATCTTTCTACAAGACACTTTATTTGGATAGTTTTCGTTAAATCGTCACCTCTGTGACTCTTAATTAAGACGAGTTCCCTGCCGACCACTGAAACGATGTGTCTATGTGTAAGCTAGGCCTGTAGGATAAGCGACCCGTAGCTTTTCTGGTTTCTAGCGATATACGAAATCAAGTACCTCTTACTTAAGTGAATAGTAGAAAATGTATTTCTGCCACTATAAAGAAAGATAACACGTTGCTTGACATACCGCATAGTTTTATTCGCACGGCTAGTCATGTGTACATAGTAGACTGAAAAAATAAAGACAGCTATTCTTAATAGTTTGTACTTTGACGATATATCCCTAGATGGACCTAGGCTAAGCTAACGATTTTGCCTTTATCATTCATCTACCTTTATTTGTTCTCCTTAGTCTGTTATTCGACCAAAAACAAAACAAAAAAATTAAAGTGGTTTTCTTCAATAGATTTAAACTGGAGTGTGAAACAGGAGAAAGTATTCATAAGTTCATCAATAAAATAAAACTTAAGAGGGCACCAAAAATCTCATAATGAAGACGAAAGTCATAAACATGAGGAAGTCCTTCAGTGCGCAGGACCACTGAAGGTGATTTTTAAAGCGGATCGATACAAAATAATTTGGAAGGCTCAAGAAAGAAAAACACTTTGTTTTCGAGATTTGCACTAAACTGGAAACTCAGATGAAATCGACGAAAAGTCGGCAACAACGAGAAACGAAAACGATCCATCACTTTGATAGCAACGACAAAAAACTGATTCTCTGCGACAAGCAGTGACATTCTATGTACTGTATATAGCAAGGTGAAGCAGAAAACAGTGCCGAAAAGCTAAAACTGAATCGAAAGAAGAAATAGTCAGTGTTTTTTGCTTGACATCTCCTATAGTTTATAGAGCTTAGGCGAAATCACCGAAAATGGAAGTAAAAAAAAAAGTTGCCGAGAACTCTGTGAAATGCATCCACAACCGATTGCCCAATCGACAGCGACTAACTCGCCCTCACGGCGATCTCCAACCGGTTGTGTCCCACATTACGGCAGAACTTTAAAGAACAGGTTTAGGAATTGCTACTTTGCCCGGTTCACTCAATGAACCCACAGCTTTTTTATGCGTCTCAATAACATGCTATATCCAGACGTTTACAGTGAACAAGTAACGATTTGAAGATTCTGCAGTATTCGGAGAAAATCTTCCTTGATGACCGAAATCGTGTGTTCCCCAAAAATGTTACTTCAAGGCTGGTGGTTCAAAATCGTACCTTTTTTTACAGATTCAATACGGCAGGGCGCTTCATACCATAAGTGAATAGATGTTTGAACATCTTTTGATCAACTAGCAAATAAAACAGTTTAGTCTTTCACACGCAAATCTGTGTTCTTATATTTTTCTTCTATTAAATGTAAAAAACGGCCGGGAATCGCCACACTTGTGAATAGAACGTTCTGGCAAAGCGGAGAACATTTCTCCGTCCGACAGGAGTAAGTAGGATGCCTCTGGTGACGGTGACGTCTTAGCGCAGTTATCTCGGCACAGCTTGGAAAAACTCGCGCAACCATCAAAATACCAGTTCAGAGGAAACTGTGCTCGATCTTTACGATTTCTGGACATGCATTATGATGGTATTCAAACTGGTATTTATCGCCAAACAACTGAAAAACATGGTCGGAATACAGATATGTATATATGTGTACATATATATATACATATATATGTATGCATATATGTACAAACATACATATATACCCTACCCTTATATGAATCTGAATCTACCCTTATATGAATGCAAACATATATTCATATACATTTATATTTACAAATATATATATATGTATACACGGTTAATATAATGTTGTCGGTTCTTCCTGTACTACATATGCATATATATAAACATATATATATATATATATATGTATAAATACATATATGTCGCAGAGTACCTACAATCCGGCTAGTCATAAACTAGACCTGCCAGTAGCAAAACGTTTTACTCCGCACGGCATGCTGCACAATGACTAAGAGCATCGCTTTAGATATGTGAAGATCGAATGACTTTCAGAAGACATCTACCAAGTGCTCTTTGAATAACGAGTGAAGTTTTCTATGGGGTTGAGCTGTGAACCTAGACATCGGATAAATAGAAGTGCGATAGGAAGACGGTCAATCAAATCGACCAGATAGGCGCGGAGATCCGAATCTTTGCGTTCGTCGGTAATTTTTCGCAGTCTCGAACGGAGTTCAGACTGCTCAACAGCATAATGTTGTTTACCATGCTCATTAAACACCCTTATACGACTTGGCCTATATGATTGAAGGATCATTGATCTCGTCGTTGCACTCTCCTACCACAAGTTTTCCATGGAACTGGTTTCCTGACTTTCCGAGCACTTTTAATGTTTATCATCGCTTGTTAGCTAAAGATGATGTAAAAGAGTGGTGGAGAAGCTGGAATATATTTATGGCAGAGCTACAATAGTAATCGGCTAGAGTTCTTGTAATGGGCCGTGTTCGAGAAATTTGCACCGGATTTGTTCGAGAAAAAATCAATCTCTGCAATCCAATTAGGAACACTCCAGCACGGTTGTCTCAGGACTTCAGGGAGAATCCACACGACCAGCATTCTACGACATTCAGGATGAAGTGAAAATCCTCAAGCAGTAGCCGAAGCTACATGCAAAAGTTGGAATATCTTCGTGGACAGTGTATGCCAGCAAATAAATCGAATGTGAGAAATGCTGTGATCCGCACAGTAAACGTGAAAAGGGATCATATTAAAAAAAGAGTTCTTGCAAAGTGCACTGGTTTACTCCAATCCTTGCTCGACCAGCAATGGTGCTCATAAACATGATCCCTTAAGCGTGCGGGCACACACAGCGACGTGTGTGGTGTCACAAATCGTAAAACTTTGTCGGAGTAATTTAACAGAATCTGTCAAAGATCGGCCAAGCGCAGTTTTTACATCTTTCTATCTGTGCGGTCATCAGCGGAAGGCTAGTGCTGCCTCTTTTTACGATCGAACTTCCTGGATGCAAAATACAGAACATCTCCTTTAAGTGCAAAGAACTTTCCGTCGTTGTCAGGTCATAGAATGCAGCTAGATGATTAGAGAGGAACAGCATGTATACCGTTTATTGTTAAAGACTAACCCGACTAGACTGCCAAGTTTTTCTTAGTGAGTGATTTTATTGTCCGATGCGCAGCATTTAGCGTACATGTAGCATTTTTGTTTACGGAAAACAGCGCAAACACATATCTGCTTTTGATTGAAGTCTCGGGTTGTATAGCACACCATTAGGACTGGATTAAGACAATGTCTCCACGACACGACATGAAGGCTGTTTCCTCTATTCTAGCTAGACACCTAAACTACCAAGACAGCGAAAACAGCATCCTCAAGCACAGATCTTCACGCTCTTATTGATAGCGCAAGCAGCATAATGTTGCGCAAAACTGACATAGAGCAAACCAAAAAATGACGACATATGGAAATTAAATGATAAGACCCTTGCCATTTTTGAAGAAAGCTCTGGTCCCAGGTTTTGGTAGTGCAGGCTTTGTCGTTCGCTCCATCCCCCCGTTTGTTGTTAACTGCCTTTGGCTAACCTCCTTATACAAACCATAGTTCGAAAGAAAACTATTATCAAGACTACTACTCACTTCACGTCGAGCTGTTGAGAGCGAAGTGCATGCGTTTACGGCATGGGAATTCATTTTCCTGGAAGAATAATCGCCGTTGGATGTGGGAATCACATAGTGGTATGGTACGATTGAAGTGAAAATAGATCTTCATAAATAGAATGTGGGGTCGCTGGTAACAAATGCCATCCGCTGAAGAGGACTACATTGCTACAGAGAAAAAAAACTGTTGGAAGCAGTTGAAAAGAGACACAGTCTAAAAAGTACAGTAGGGATTCATGCGAGAGTAATGTTTCTCGATGTTCATTGCGATGAATGAAGGTGGATTTGTAACAACCTGTCGCCATGATGATAACGGAAAAGTTCTATTCCATCCATGTTCGTTCCACAACTTACATCCCAGATATCAAAATCATCATTCGAAAAATTATCACGTTTTGTTCCTCGTTAGCTGGAAGTTCTGACCACGAGCATGAAGACAGGGAAAGTCAACGATTAATGTGGATGACATGTTTGCGGCGCATACCAAAGCGCTTCATATGAAGCGACGAACGATCTGTGAATCACAGAATAACACCCGCAGACGTCACCACACTTGGAACAAACTATAACCATAGACGATGCTCATGAGGGAAAAGGAACGAATAGAAAATTTACTGGCACAACTTGGAACGTATACGAGCCCATACAGTATCCAAGGCATTTTAACGAAATTTTCTCCGTTCCGTCATTTAATGACCATGTTCATCCATCTCACCACCCTGTCATTCATGCAGAGACTAGATACTTCCGTCTCAAACTACAAGAAACCTTGAGCTGAAGAACTGCGCAAGAGTCAACTTGAGCTCCTCGAAATTTCCAACATGCTTGCAGAAAATAAATTTTTTAGAGCTAAAAAAAACTGGAGGAAAAAGGCCCGGGCCTTATGCAGGATGTATTACCGTTTCCCAGCTCAACCTCTCGAGAAGATGAAGGACTAGATCTCGGGAAAGTCGAAGGTGGCTCTTCCTGCTGCAACAGAAAGCGTGATAACTAAAAGTGTGATAGAGCACTCAGCTCGGACGATTAGCAGGTCCTTCAATGCGCAGTAGCATGGGGAAATTCACTCAGCCAGGTTTGCGCTTGTCAACTGGTCGAGAGCATTACGCTGCAGTATCCGAATATGTACTGGAAAAACCTCTTACTTCTAACAGCTTTCGTGAAGGTTAGTCCACATCGGTCCCATCACAGCTCGTCTAAGGAGTAACTCCGGCCCAACTGCGTAATTCTCGAAATTAGTGTTGTCGACAGCAAATCACAAGCACTTAGGAAATCGTTTAGAGGACAAATCCTATTCGCCAGTGCATTTCATTCCAGATTGTTACAATAACGAGACAAATTGTTAATCGTGAAGTGTGTACAACAATTTTCTAGCTATGGTATTTATCATAACAATTGAGTTGGAGGGAAGTTACTGATTCAACACAGGAAATAGCACAGGAGAAGTTTGTACTTGAGAAAAAACAATCGAAAACTGAGAGTCTTTAAGATTGCGAAATATTGTAAAAGGAGTGTTATGGTTCCAAATTCTTCATAAAGTTTATGGAAAAATTTATCGATATGTGACGGTAGTTCGGATTATAAGCCACCGTCCCTCATCATTGACAACCACCACTCCATGAAGGCATGCAAGACTTCTTAGTCGTCTTTGAGCCAATAAGGAGAGCACTATATGAGGTCCGCCTCAACGGTTTACCTCCTCACCGTGGATGAAAGGTGTTCCTGGGTGTCGGGCTGTTATGAACAGCAGGGAGATTTATCCCTACGGCAGGGTCTCCCAAGCCGAGAAGGCGGCCCGCGTTTCCACCAGGAAGTCCAGCTAAGAGCGAACCAATACCAGGATCCACCACCGTCCTAGTATCAAACTAGTCACATGGTGGCAAATCTGCCTGTGGTGTTGACCACCTGAGGCAGACTTTAGCGAGGCTGTCCTCTGAACTCCAGAAAGCCACAATGTCTAAACCAGTAAATTTCCGTAGAACGGAAATTATGCTAGAGCCCGCTCAATTAGTGAAGATGTGGCGTCCAAGTATCCAAGTAAGTGCATGAAGTCTCTTAAGAATCCACCGGTGTTTGGTTCTTCAACTTTAAGATCGAAGATTTTAACGTCTCCAACGCTTCTGCATTGAGAAACAGTGTTTACTCCACGATTTATTAGCCATGCTGAAAGTTCTCGTGTACCATGATAAGAAAAAGTCATAATTAGTGATACACCTCAGGCTACATCCGATCCTGTAAAACATTCATCATATGCTTTATCCCAAACACGAAGAATGCGACAGAGACCAATGGAGACGTCGACTCAAATCACCTGATAGTTAATGGGCAAGTGGTAAAACTTCTGAAGCGTTAAAAATAGTAGAGACCATGTTTTTGGGGCGCGGGTAGCGCTGTGGTTCCAGAGGTTCTAAAATACAGAGTGCCAAACTTCGATCCTGTGTCCAGGACAAACCAAGTCCTCTGTTCCTCAGGGTTAGTAAATTTGTACGAGACGTGTCTTGAAGGATAAACACACTGAGATGTTGTGTGGGAAGTTTCGTAACGAGTCGCATGATCCTGCTATACACTCAACCATTTCCATGATACTTAATAGAGTAGAGTGCACTACGCCTCACATGTGACTGATCAACGTCAAACGTTTTATGAATTGTTGTAGACGAAAAGCAACTCACTTGGTTGCTGAAAATGTTGTTGAGATCCTAACAAGTTATAGTGGTTTACTATCAGTACTGGAAACTGAAAACGCTCTGCCATCATTTCCTGCAAGTTTTTCTTCAGTTTATTCCCAGTCACACAGTTTTTGTGTCCTACCAGACAATGAAACCTCTGCTGGAAGAAAACAACCACAAATGCTTCACTACGAAGTCTGCTTATGATTGATACTGTAATCAGAAGTAAGACCCGTCAAGAACTTTTTTGACTCCCAATAGCAAGGATTTTGCTCCATAGAACACATCCCTAATACCACCAGCCTCATAGGTGTCCTCACAACTACGATGAGCCCCCTATGTCAACAATCATCGACTTCGACAAGTTGTTTAACAGTGTCCACGTCTATGAACTAGTGTAAGCACCATTGGAAAGGAAACCGTTTTTCTCTCAAAACTTCTTTTGACAATTTAGTACCCCTAGAGGAGAACGAGTCCGACAAGTTTACAACACTTAACCAAAGTCGTTCACCGCTGCGTAGCAATGGATGACAAAGTCGCTCGATTGGAAAAGGGTATTTTCACGAGTTATAGACCATTCGAATTTCCATTCAGTGGAAGGACTGTCACCTTTCGAGACGTACCAATGATGCACAAACGATGAATGCGGAGATCAACAAAATGATTAACTGCGGGAAGAGGATTGCGATTAAATGGAAAGGAGATACAGGTAAAAAAAACCATGATGTTGTGAAGAATCATCGACACTGATAGTGTTTTAAGAACGAAAATTCAATCCCTCCAAGGATTTACCACCTTTTCGTAAGTGGTGTGAGGGGACGGGGTGTTATTAGATGTCGAGCGGCAATTTACAGGCCCACCCGAGCTGACAAACAGCTTGACCTTTCTGCCCGGAAGTCCGGCTAAGAGAATGCTTAGGCCACGACAAGTTTCATTTTCACGAGCAAAACTAAGGCCTACCGAGCGCGAAAGACGAATAAGCGTTCCAAATAATACTGCACTCTCAAATTACTCAAGAATTAGTGGGTTGTACTTGATATAGGTGCTAGAGTACATTAGGATTAAGCACGTTAAATTACTCTCCAGTGATTGCCGGACTAACCGCAGGCCTCGCTGCTATCACAGCAGGAATCTTTTCCGTCCTGGATGAGACCGAGTTGAGAGGCAGTGAAATTCTTGTTAATTCAAAACCAACAACTGCTTGTGGTGACGACTTGGGAACGTTTTATTCCAGCCAATTCGAGTTTCAAGTGGAAATAGCGTACGACTGGTATTCAATCTACTAACGAGAAAAGATAGCAGCATCTCACTTTGGAACCGCAGCCACGTACTAGCTTGGCCCCTCCGTACATAACTACTGTAGGACAAATGGAGGAAGATCCGATACTCGCACGATATGTGAAAACAGGTTGTCCGTTTTCATGATGGTCAAGTTTCAAGCTCACTTAAGCGAAATCTACCCGTTGTGATAACTTCTACCATAGAAGAGCCAGTCTCTAACTGCTTAATAGTAACGTTCATAAACGTGAAAAATAAAACATTTATTAAGAACTAGCTGAGAGACAGGCGAAACGAAGGACCCACATGGTGTGGTGGTGAACGCGTTACTCCCGGAAAGGACAATAGCGAGTTCGTTCCCCACCGCAGACACCTGCGGTCCGGAGTTTTGCAAATATCTCAGCATTGTAGTAGTTCTATTTCGCAAACTATCCTGCCATTAAAAAGAATAGGCAGTAAATAAAAAGGTTAAAGCACTTTCATTAAATTACACTTCGAGTTGCACTAGCCAAAAATTCTTCACTACTTATTTAAGAAACTGATAACAAACGCACACACAAATAACAGTACGTTACTCAATGTTCAGCCACAGAAATATTTTGTTCAGTCTAAAGTTGTAGCTTTTATTTCAAAACCAACTTTCCTTTAACCTCGGTATGAGTAGTCAATATGCGTTCCTTCATTGATAAATTTCCACAAGGATGATTCCACCTGTCACCTGTCACCTGGCTCCCGTTGATCGTCGAGTGACTCGAGCGGGCGCCAGTAAATCTTCCATTTTTCCCTGTCGCGTGCAAGAGTAGCCCAGTGGGTTCTGCTCGCTCTAGGGACTCGTCGAGTATCACATCTTTCTTCAAGGCTCTTTGTGAAGAACTCTGACCATCGGGTCGGTGGTCTTCCTGCAGTACGTTTGACATCCCGAGGAATCCAATCACTAACGGCTCTTGTCTATTGGTTGTTGTTCATAAACATAAACATTTTGGTTCATAAACATTACGTGTCCAGGCCACCTTTTCTTCGACAGTTTGATATAGAACGGTATCTTTGAATTTTGATCGTTAACGCAATTCTGAACCTCGGATCCCTTCCCTTACTTGTTCGACACTCCATGTGCCATCATTTTGGCTGCGCGTTCTATAAAGCTGACTGATCTTTCAATCTGCTTATATAGCGGCCAGGTTACTGGAGCACAAACAGAGGTAGGAAGAATTGCGGAGTTGAAAATGTGGGCACGAAGTCTGGTGTTCATTGCCTTCCTCACTACATTTTCGATGTTCATGAAGGCACCCCACGCCGCTCGCTTCTTCCTCCTGCTCAACTCTGGAGCTAAATCGCTCATTATGTTGATTTTCCGATCTAAACAGACGTAACTATAGAATTGGAAGTTATTTTTTCCTTTCTGCATTAATGAGGAACACGATCCCGATCCGTTTCTCATGAAAATCGTTTTTGTGAGATTTAGTCGGAGATCAACTTTTCCACAAACGCTATCAAAGTCGACAACCCTCCGTTCTGCCTGGCTAATGAGTATTGTTACAGGAACGATATTTTCACTCCTATGTTATCCCACTCCAATGTTCGCATGACACTCTCGAGGGTGGAGGTTATTAATTTCGACGAGATGGTATCATCTTGTGTATCCTCTCCTTCGACGCCAACGTTAACGTCGTTAGAGTGGTGATATGCCTGTTGCGAAATTTTTATACAGCTCACTAAGAATCTTTATATAGTGGAAGGACCCGGATGGTGTGGTGGTGAAGTGCGCTGCTCCCCGGTAAGGACAACAGCGTGTGTTCGTTCCTCACCGCATACACCTGCGGTCCGGAGTTTTGCAAATATCTCAGCATCATTGAAGTTACATTTCACAATGTATACCCTGCCGTTAAAAAGAACAGGCAGTAAATAATACGTTAAATTGAGTCAAAAACCTTAAATCAGTGAAAGTGAGACAGAGCGGTCTTTTGTACTCTCGCGATACTTCAATGAGTCTTGTTATCGTGTGGACTGGTCTATCGTACTAAATCTTTTTCGAAACCCTGTTTACTCAATGGCTGTCCTTCGTCCAGTGTTCCGTCAATGCTGTTTAGGATGATTCGAGTGAAAAGTTTGCAGACGACAGACAGCGAGCAGATTGGGCGATATGTGCTGATATCATGTAGGCCGCCCTTCTTGAACAATGGCATGGTCTTGCTGGTCTTCCACTGAGCAGGAACCTTGCATCCAGACAGGTAACGTGTGAAGATCCCAGCAAGTGGGTCCACGAGTACTGATTTCACTGAGGTTCGTCAAGTGTTCAGATCTTATCCTATCCGGACCTGGTGCTGTTCGATTTTCCACAGACGAAATAGCATGTCAGATTTTGGAAGGCAGAAACAGTGGCACGACATATCCATTCCCCTTTATCTTATATAAGGGCTAAAGGACGTAGCTTTTGAAGAGGTCCGGGCAGTAATCGTGAGTGATTTTCTCCGTTGTCTTTCACCATTGGACGCTGTTACTATTCCGTCTGGGCGTCGGGGTGCAACTGTCTTGGTTCGCTAATTGGAGAAACTTCAATAGGCTTTGCGAATGGTTCTCCCAGCCTCTGCAACTTCGACTATAACCGCTGCTCTACTTTCTCTAAGATCTTTTTTTATTACTCATCAGCATCGTTTTGCAAGTTCGAACATGCGTTGGCGGTTGACTGCACCTCGCAGGATTCCATGCTGGTATATCAATTCGAGTGTTTCTGGAGACAGACGACTCCTGGTGGCTTTCGAACTCTCAGCTTTGATAGCGCTAACTTGAAGATGTTGTATGAGCCGATCGCACTCCTCGTCGATGTTATCGACAACGGCATCTTCCCAACAGCTGATTAATGAATTGAATAGATCCCAAATTATAGTGTTTCTGGGGCTTCGTTTTTTGAATTAAGCGGCGTTTCCTTCTCTCCGCGAGAAATTAAATCTTGCACGAAGGTGATGGTGTGATCCCGTGTAGAATTTTGGGACAACAGCGACATCGGTTAGGCAAAACCTTCTATTTACTATGATGTGGCCTATTCGTTGTGGTACTCTCCATTGTGAGACCCTCATCTCCAGCGTTGAGGGTGCGGCTTTTCGAATTGCGAGTTACCATGGACTGTCTTGGTCGCCATGATAAACTCAGATAGCCGCTCACTCTGTTCGTTCCATTCTAATCCGTGGGTCCCAATGGGACGTTCTTCCGGGTCCAGTCTTAACGTTAAAACATTTAACGACGACCTTGAAAAACGCATGGTCTTTTCAGTAGAACCTCTCCAAGTTCATATAGAACGCTTCAACTTCCTCTTCGTCATAGTTTGATGTCGGCGCGTAAACGACGAAGATCGTCAATGCCGGTGTTGACCCGCATTTCTTAAATCGTAAAGGTCCGATTCGGGTTGTAAATTGTTCGAATGAATCGATGATCATGGACAAACTCGTGTTGACGAGAACGCCGGCGCTGCCGACTCCTCTACTGTCGCATGTTCCGAGGAACTCTCTGGTGTCATGGATGGCGTTGAATGGGTTGCCTCGTCTCGCCTCGGCCAAGCCGATGACGACGTACCTTATACTTCTTGCTTGCATGATCAACTCTTCTATCGAGGACTCAGATGCAAGTGTGCGTGCATTGCTTCCTTACGTTCACCTACATCTCAGGGAAGCAAAGATGACTTTTAGTTCGTCTTTAACCCCTTGTCAACCACCTGAGATGGCGACACGTAGCCTGGAGAATAACCCGCCTGAGACCGCTCATATGAGGGAGATCCGTGGCACGAGGATGATCAACAACTTTATTCGGCTAACGTTTCTACGTGTTCGTCCTCATCAGAGCCGATGATCCGAGTCGATGGTCCTCATTCATTCGCCTTCGTGATGTGGCGTCTTCGTCGCTGTCTTATAGAGCTAGATAATTGTCTACATATCTTCTTATGCTAGCTGGTAATGATACCGACTTCTGCACGATGGACTATCCGGAAAAAAAAGCAAGTCGTTATCGTTGGACAATCATTATTATAAACAACAATCATCCTGCGTAAAGGAAGCTCGTCTAGTGATGTTGCGTCATTCGAGTGATGCTTCACTGAGGAAGATCCGACTCCGTACGACGACGAAGACGCACCATCGAGAAGACGAACAGCTGTGGACCATCGACTTGGATCATCGGCTTTGAGGAAGACGAAGATGTCGAAACGTTAGCTAAATAAAGCTGTTTGTCAACTGTGCGTAAGCTCATCAATGAAAGAATATATGTAGCTTTTGTAATGGTACTCTCTTTTAGGGAATACAAACAAATTCTTTAAGACTTCTCCCAAGAATTTTCTCTGCGGTGGTATTCCGAGATGCTTGTGTGCAAAAACCGAGTCTATTTCGTTGTTTACATGGCATTTTTGCCGTCAATTGTAGAAACCCAAAAACAATACACTTTATTCCACCACAGAAAAGCACCTATACAACAACTATTTGAAAACATACTTTTAAAAGTAGTGCATAAAACTTTTTTTCTTCTAGAATTACGGTAGCGCGTGAATTGTGAAGTACCGCGAAAACACCGCGATGGTACGCAACAACAGATTTTTAAATTCATTTTGTAAGTTGTAGCATATGGTTTCCTTCCAATCCATTCTTCTTCATTCTTCTTCTTGAGAGTAGTATCCACGGATTTGTAATGAAAGCGTTTTTTTTCGTAAATGAAAAGGGCACTATTATTTTTATAAGTTAACCAATCAATAAAATCTACGAACGATTCGAATACGGGAGCTCGTTCTCCGTTCTCTTCATCTGAGAACATTATGCCATCTAAAAATCGCACCAGAAAGCCCTCTGTTGCAGCGATTGCGGTGAGTTCTTAGCTCAGCTACAATGCCAAATCATCATACTTCGTTCATTTCTGTTGTTGATGAAACCATCTGACAAATCTCATGCACTTCCAGTATTTCTGTTGAGTTCAGACCTCTGAATGCTCAAAAGAATTACGCGACTTGCCGGAAAAAGACTACCACCAGCTTCTGGTTTCAGTCGCCGAACTACCCAAGAAGATCCTCGCCGCTGTATGTTGATTTTACAAATTTCTTTTCTTTTTTTTTTGTTGCTGCTATTTAAGATGACAATTGACTGTCCTTTTTTGCTCAAAAGGCTAAAAAATTTGTGTTCTGTTTACATTTTAATCCAGTATCTATTCGGTTTTTCATTCATCTTTGAAAAGAAGGGTGCCCTATAGCGCAGTGGTCGGAGACACCCTGAAATACACATGGGATCGACTCCCACACACCAGGTCCACCAAGCCTATCCATCTCTCCGGGGTCGGCAAATTGGCACCAGACTTGTTTGGGAGGATAGCAACACTGGGTCGATACATCGGTAGGCTACCGTGAGTCATTGTAAAGACCAGATATGCATTCAATCACCTCCAACGATGATTAATGAAGTCGAATGCATGGCGCATCTCAAAAGGATTGATCAACACCGAGAGCTTTAGAACTATGTTTAGCTTTGAGAAGTGTGCTTAGTGCCAGTTATTTAAATGCGAGAAAATCGCATTTCCGATTTGAATTGGCCGGTGAAATGATATATTCGTAATTCGCCCTTTTAAATCCCATAAACGTGAACGCTTCACTACTCGATTAAAAACATTGCTTGTTTTATGGGTATACTTTACTCATAATGGAAGTTTCCATTTTTTTAGCAGCATTTGTGGTATTGCAGCTTATAAAGTTGCTTTTGTCTTGTCACTCGATGGTCTAGCAATAATATTATCAGCAGGAGCCTGGAGGAGTTTCTCCTGGAGGTGGCGGTGATGCAGTAACTTGTGGAGTGGAGCAGGAGGAGCTTACACCAGCTGCTCAATCATGTCTAAACAAACTAGTGGACGAGATAAAAAGCGGTGGTATCGTCACTGATCAAAAAATCGGTGAGAATGTCGGTTTCGCAATTTCAAAATCGAAATTCGCTCCAAATTTTCGTTACGGTAGAGCTCGCATTTGGACTTACTGTAAAGAAATATTCTACGGGGGTAGAATACCAACTACTTTGATCAAAACTGTGAGAATTAAGAGACTTGAAATCAATGATTCTTTGTTCACAAACGTACGAATGTGATGTCGTTCTTGAAACATAAGGTGAGAGTACCTTATTTATCATCTGTTTTGTAGGGAAAAGCGCCACATTCGATGATTCATTCATTACTCGGAGGATAGAATCTTTATCAGCGTTTGGCTCAACGAAGAAGAAACCGTATGTTTTGCCAAAGATTTGGTCTACATGTCTGATTTTTTGCAAGCTGTTAGATTACTTCATCGCTGTTTGCTTTTCGAACTTTTGATTTTTATATTCTAGTACTGTAAATGCCTCCTAACGATGTACCGCCTCATTGTGGCTGTGAGGTGTTCCTGGGTGTCGTTCTGCGATGTACAGCGGCGAGATTGATCTTACCAAGAGCGCGTTCCAAGCTGAGAAAGAGTCCGGCGTTTCCATCAGGAACCCCAGCTAAGAGTAAATCAATACCATGGTCCACCACTGTCCTTGTATCGAACTAGTGTTATGGTGGCAAGTCCACCTCTGATTCACAAGGACGAGGACTGCATGGAGTGGTGCAACCTTGGGCTAGGCTTTGGCCAGACTGACCTGGGGACCCAGGGAACCACATTAGCTAAACCAGCAAAACTCCGAAAGATTGGAAATTGTGCTGGAGCCCGCACAAACAGTGAAGAGGACCCATCGAAGTATCCATGTAAATATAATGGATGAACTATGTGTCAATATTATGTAGGGAAAATGTGGTTAAATTTACTAATTCTGGAATTAAATTTCTCATTATTTGTGTATGCGATTGGTTAGATCGGATTTTATCTTCTAATTGGGAAGTCGCTCATTTGTGGTGCTCGCTCATGTATTAGTTCCAGGGTACGTTACGAGAAGGAAGTGATGAAGTTTATTGATGAAGACAAGTGAGTGTTGATGTATTTTATTTGAAGTATTTGGAATAATATATACCCCTCTTGTGTTAAAATTTTTGTTCGCATAACAGTTTTCCTTTTTAGCGATGTAGAGATGATGGATTTAAGTTCAAACAACGTTACCACGCGTACCTTTACACGTGGAAATCACGAACATACAGCTACTGAGTTCGTAGACAACGACGTCGAGAAAGGTGCCCCAGAGCCTGCCAGTGGCACTTTATGCGGTTCCTTCAACGCTTGGAACGAGGTATTATCTCATGTCAAGCTCTTCCGCTTTTCTAAAGTTTTTGTGGAAGAGTTACAGGATCGTAGCATCTTTAATTATAAAGGTTACTTAAGTTGCTTTGTGTTTTCAATAAAGGCTTTTTGACTACATTAATGCTTATATTGGTGACGCTGAACGATTTTGATGGTTCAGAAAATATCAAAATTTCCTTCCGCCACCCAATTTTCTTTTTTGGTTCTGAAACTAGACTACGCTTTTTGAAAATACGTGTATATATACATATATAATTGTATATATATACATACATATATGTACATATATACATGCTTACTTACTCCCCGGAAAGGACAATAGTGCGTTCGTTCACCACCGCAGACACCTGCGGTCCGGAGTTTTGCAAGTATCTCAGCATCATAGAAGTTATATTTCACAATATATCCTGCCATTAAAAAGAGTAAGTAGTAAATAAAACGGTTAAGATTCTGAGTATACTGTTTCTGAGAATGTGTCAGTGCTAATATTATCGCTCACCGATTTTTCAATTATAGATGAAGATATTTGGTTCCCTAAGTTTTCGGCATTTGTTCCAAAAATTTCTGGGCTTTCAGATGAAAGGCTGTAGTAATGGTATTTTAGAGTCTTTGTAACTTACATATGTGAGAGGACCTAGATGTAGAACTGCGATGTGCAATAGTGAAGTCTATCCTCCAAACGGCTGATTTAAACTGAGAAGCTCGACATTTATATCCGGAAGCAGAATGTATAAGTTTCATGAATTGGTATCCCATTGAAAGAAAAATAGTCCTTGAGGCAGATCGTTCCACATTGTAACGTATTATTTACTGCCTATTCTTTTTAATGGCAGGGTATACGTTGTGAAATATAACTTCAATGATGCTGAGATATTTGCAAAACTCCGGACGCAGGTGTATGCGGTGGGGAACGAACACGCGCTGTTGTCCTTACCCGGGAGCAGCGCACTTCACCACCACACCATCCGGGTCCTTCGTTTTCCCTGTCTCTCAGCTAGTTCTATCGATCTTTTGCCATCAGCAATCACCCGTCAACGGGATTGATCTGGGGGCCCAAATCGGCAACGAACCTAGTTAAGCTGAGGCCGCAGTGGTGAAATGCGCTGCTCCCCGGTAAGGACAATAGCGCGTGTTCGTTTCCCACCGCATACACCTGCGGTCCGGAGTTTTGCAAATATCTCAGCATCATTGAAGTTACGTTCCACATTGGTCGGCTGCTCTTTATGATAATGTCATAGGAAAGTCTTAACACCATTTCCTTGAGAATGTAATTTAAAAAAATGTTGTCAAACGAGTAAGAAAAGGGTTAAAAGGAGTTGTTTTCGGGCCATACGATCTCTTCTGAAGACGGTCCATTAAGTATCAAATAATATAGCACCACCGGTTAAGTATCAGCCCATGAGTGCATTGGTATGTCTAAAGTTTCGAACTCAATAGCTTTGGATTTCATCACATATATGTACTTACGTAATGGATAAAAGAGAACTGTCGGCGTTGGTCAATCCCTGAGGATGCGCCATGCATTCGACTTCATTGAGCATCGTTTGGAGGAGATTGAATGCATATCCTGCTTTTACAATGATTCGTGGTGGCCTACCGATGTATCGAGCCAGTGCTGCTGTTCTCCCAGACGAGTCTAGTACCAGTTTGCCGACTCCGGAGCGATGGAATGCTTGGTGGATCAGGGACGCGTGGATCCATCCCATGTGTGTGTTGTAGGGACCTCCGACCGCTGCGGCACAGGTGTGCTATATATATGTATATACATGTATATATAGAGGGAGAGAGATGCATATATATGCATATATATATATATATATGTCTATATGTGTAGTATATTGTCTCCCATGCCTATAATTTATATGTTATTGAAAGTTCTGTGAGAGTCGAACATGTTTTTATTATCATTGTGGTCTTTTGGTGAGGACTATAGCTGAGATTAAGTGATTTCATCGTCCTTAATTCTGCCTTTCTATTCTTTAAAACCCATACTATTCAAGTGAAGGTTTCGCAACACAAGATTCCCAAACATGTATGTTATCTTCAATTCTGCATTATCATCCTCATTACGCTGCCATTCCTTGAAGATCTAGTGTTTTCGGTTTGTTGGAAGAAGTTCATTAATGAAGCGCTGTTCGAATGGTATTCGTAACGTTAATATATAATTGTTAAATAAGCACAATGGGATTGTGTCAACGAGTAATTTTACTCTTTGCGTCCAAGTTATGATTAATGTTTAGAATTCGCTGCGACGAAATGGTCGACTTCTCAATCGCTCACAAACAATTCTTGGCCCACGTTAGTTTTTTCGTGTTTTACATACTTGCTTCAAGCTTGTATTAGTTTTATATCGTGTACTGGTGGTCTCTAATCAGTTTGGATTATAAGAGCAATCACATGTCGCTTTTCCATATGTGTCTCCTGGAATCTTCGTCTTGCCATCGCTGTTTTTACCATCGTGCTGGTTGCTACCTTATATAACGCTGATTTCTCTAGGAATATTAGGTATCTAACTGACTAGGTCTCCTTTTATTTACTATGCTTTTGCGATGTAGGTGGTAGTCGACAGCAGTGCCATTCAATAGTGCTATACCTAATAGGGTCATTTGTTTCTTTTGAAGCTGTCATTGCTGTACTTTACATATACTTTCTGATGACATTCTTTGTTCTCATTACAGCCTTTTCTTTCCGTTCTTCTCATGTTCTGGCCATTTACCGTCCTTTGAGTTATCTAATCTATACTTAAGTCTTATTGATTCCTTTGAGTTAGTATTGCATTGTTCTTTGTAGTATTGCCCCTTGTTGAAGCCTCTTTCATTTGTATACGACACATTCCAGAAAGCGGCGGTGCGTTCTTCCCCATTTCGGAGTTCATCGAGGGCACGGACGTAATTCCGATTTTGAATACTTCCTATGACATGCCTCTACTTTCAAAACCACTTCTCCCCACTCCACTAACACAGGAGGACTTATCGAATTCGCCTACTAATAACGCGCAGTCACAACCGGTTTGTTTCTCGTTAGTAATGGAAAAAAATCAACAAATATGTGGACTGTTGTTCACTGTGAACGAAAGTGTGACTCTCGTTCACCAGAAAATATACCTACAAGACTCGCGTTTTTGACAGTTGGACCTGCTATTTCAAATCCATCAGTTATAATAATTCAACGGAGAGACCATTATGTATGGTAATTTTATCTGAATCTTCTTCATATATTTTTTGAAATTCGTTTACAAAGACCGATGGATAGCTGGAAGAGTGGACCCACAAATGACAAACTTGCTCTGCATAGATTGAATTTTTTTTTTTTTTTTTTGGTTTTCTCGGTCGAGAATGCGTTGTGGAGGAAAATATTTTTAGTGGCTGTAGAGCCCAAAAGAGGAGGTNTTGAAATTCGTTTACAAAGACCGATGGATAGCTGGAAGAGTGGACCCACAAATGACAAACTTGCTCTGCATAGATTGAATTTTTTTTTTTTTTTTTTTGGTTTTCTCGGTCGAGAATGCGTTGTGGAGGAAAATATTTTTAGTGGCTGTAGAGCCCAAAAGAGGAGGTGATAGTAGTGATGACGATTTTGTTCTGTTAAGCTTAATCATAGGTATGAATGTTTGGGCTGTAATGAAAATGTAGTGGAATAAGCATACGATTTTTCAAGCATAATTTTTTTTCAGTTTGTATATTGTACTTCGTCATCGATCAGATGACTGACTAAACTCAGAAATCACTCCTGTTCCTGAGGAATCTTCGCAATTAAACAGGCAACCGTTTTACAAGGGCTGGCAACTATTTCTGATGGAGATCTGGTCAGGCATTCGGTCTGATGTTTCAGTATTATTGGAAAAGCTGCAAAAGAAAAAAAAGACAGCATTCAGCCTCTTAATGGTAACTCGAACTAAAGCTGCCACTGAGTCCGCACACCTAGCTCATCATTTCTTTGGATGCTGGTCATATCCAGTGGGTCGAATGGAAAAGTGGTAGAAGTTAGAAAAGAAGATTTGTCTTCTCCCCACTCTCCATCACCAGCATGCTTTTCTCTGGTGGTGTCTTAGTTTATCTTTATATTATATCCTCAGTGCTCTCGAATATGATTTTGAGTGGATATTGCTGCGAGAATCCACTTCAACGTCATTGATAAGAAAATCTGTAGTTTTGACGTATATCGACGAGTAAAAGTCAAGAGCTTGCTGGAATTATCGAATATCGGATGAGCGGTACCCTCAATATGACTCGATTCGTCTCCAGGGCAAACAGAATGTTGGGAAACTTTGGGCTGTGTTTGTGGATAGAGAAGTCGAATCCATTAGTGGTGACTTTGCTGGGAAATTAGCCCCACCTACACTTCATTCCGACATCCATGGAATTTCTCTGAGCCATGATAACGTTTTACTAGGACAGGTATGATAGCGCCCGACATGCACTTAGTACAATGCATTTGTTCCAAAAGTAGTGGCCGCTTTGAAAGTTGAACGTTCATCTCCTCACTCATACTCAATTTTATTTCCCAATTTAGGTACGGTTGGGACATGTAGATCTTTACTCGCAAGCCGGCTCTTTCTTACTCTACCGAAGTGAAATTCTAGTTTTCTGGAGCCCCTGAAACATGTTCTTTCTCTTTTTTTCATAATACTTGTTTTCAAGGCAAGGAAACACTTGGCAGCTAGATTTCATGCAGCGCACACAGCGTTATTTTCCTTTGTACCATTGGTGTTTGCACCTGCCACGTTTGCGTTGGAATTTTTTAGAATCCAAATTTCGCTCTTTTCTTTCGCAGAACTTTTGTTCTCAACATGTCTAAAATTAGAGAACATGTTTATTGAAATCATATATGCGAGTGTATCGACACAGTAGCACTATTCTGCAAGTGCTCGAAGTTTTCACTTCTTCAGATACTCTAGTTAGTAACCAGGCCAGGATTGGCAGTAACCACCGTAATCAAACGTTCGTTGGTCAAAGAATGTTCCTATGATGTTCTTGAAAAAATTTATAGCGTTATAGATCAGAGAGTGGGAAATCGTGTAACCACTGCATGCCGCTGATTTTATGAAGCTAAAATGCCTTTTCCATTCTGTGCTGAATAATAACTCTGCACTGAAGGAGGAAAATTACCACATGTGTGAATAAAAAGTGTGGCTGACGTTGTCTTGAATAAGTGTGTAACACGAATACCGTTGATCATGTCATACACAGGTGACCTTGTGGTGATCCTTAATAATAGCTTGGATACATGGAACGTTCACCTTCACTAGTGATGTAAGCCCATGGAGAATCACGTCCATGAGTTCTTGTTTTTCTCCTTTTTTTTCTTTGCTTCTGAATGAAAATGGCAAGGCTGTAAACAGTTTGATTGCGTAATGTGAGACTTTAAAAATAAACAAATCAAGTATACCTCGTATATTGTCTTTTCAACAAAGCAAACGAGAAGGGGTTTTTTGAAGCGTGTTTGTGTTCTTATGTGTATTTATTTTGGCATGAGTTATGCGTTGCGCGTCCTTAACTGTGACGAATTATATCCATGTAAGCGTAAATGCCTAAAAAACAACCCAATATCGCTTTTAACAAATGGTGTCGGTGTCTATTCTTTAAGGGCCAAACAAATTTTCTTTGAATATGTTTAGTTCTTTAGCAGATACCCGTTATTTTTAAAAAAAATGTTTTACGATCCATTTTCATATCTACTCTACGGATCCCAGCACTTGCATTCGATTGGTTGCCTCGCGTCCATCATCCACGAAGGTTTCCATCTTTTTACATCTGGCTTAGGCTGCTGCTTGAGGTTTCCTCTTCATCATAAATGTGGTTGAATGCTGGACAAGTCGATTCTCTCTTGAGTGCTGAGATAACCGGGTTAGAGCGTTCCCACTCGCTCGAATTTTTAGAGTGAGCTTTTACCAGATAGGTACAGTACAGATTTCCCGACCTTGGAGGGATAAGAGGCTTGAGCCCGGACCCGGATCGGACCAGCTCCGTGATCGTGATGATTGGTATCACTACCACTATGCTACACTTCGTTGCCCATTAAAATGACAACTGACTAAAATTCTGGTCCGAACTAAAAGAATCGGGAATTAAAACAGTTGAGTATTGCAGTTAGATTTCGACTGTTAAAAAACTTTGAACCTGGATATTTTCATTTCTGTGATGTCTGGGAATTTTGAAAGCATAAGTGTTGGTCGTTATTTTATTACTTATAATAGTTTTAGGTAGTGATAACGCGATACTTCAATCTCGTATATACAGATTTTGGCTGAAGTTATTTGCCATGTAAGAAGTTCTTGTACTTGAAATTGCTCGGCTAATAATCACAATGATGTTGAGATATTTGGAAAACTCCGGTCTCCGGAACGGGTAATGGCGCGTTCGTTTCCCACCGCGGACACTTACGGTCCAGAGGTTTGGTAAATATCGCAGCATCATTGTGGTTGTTTCACACATAATTTTCCCTGTCAGGAAAAATTATAATAGGCAGTAAAAAGGAACGTAGCGTTGTGCTTAACTATTACTTTGCATAATTTAAAAAAATCATCGCCTTAGTTATCCTTTATCTTTGGATTGTTATAATGTGTTTAAAAAATTTACTTCGACATGAGTTAGATATGGGCTATTTATGGCCCAAATTAATGTGAACTTTTAACATTTAAAAGAAGGCATATCTGAGCTAATAGTAAGTGACCCGGATGGTGTAGTGGTGAAGTGCGCTGCTCCCCGGTAAGGACAACAGCGCGTGTTCGTTCCCCACTGAATACACCTGTGGTCCGGAGTTTTGCAGGTATCTCAGCATTTCAAACGGACTAATAGTAAGTTTTACTGATTGGTGAAAACTGCTAAAATCAACGAATCCTTGGCTACGTGACACAAGTTATCTTATCCAATCACGATCTAACTTCAATTTTCTGGAGATTATCTATCGTGTTCTTTTGTTTTTTTTTTCATTGGAGCTTCTATTTCGAACAGCAATATGCTTTAAAAGGCTTAATTTCTTCCATCAGAACACATTTTCACTGTTTATGGGTGCCATGCCTGTTTTAATGAGTTTAAGACCATCTTTCTTTCCTTGAATTCTACGAAAATTCATTTCTTTCGAAACTTTAGAAGAATAGCAGTATCTAAAGAAATTATGTATACATGTATATATGTACATGTTTATATATAAAGCTAGTGGATAAGACTGTCGACTCGATCAATCCCTGAGGGATGCGCCATGCATACGACTTCATTAAGCATCGCTTGGAGGTGATTGAATGCACATATGGCGTTTACAATGACTCACGGTAGCCTACCGATGTATCGAGCCAGTGCTGTTATTCTCCCAGACAAGTCCAGTACCAATTTACCGACCCTGGAGGAATGGAAGGCGTGGTGGGCCGTGGGCGCAAGGATCGATTCCACGTTTGTGTTGCAGAGCGTCTCCAACCACTACACCACACGCCCGCCTTGCTTGTACATACATGTATATAGTGTATTTATATATATATATATATATATATATATATATATATATATATATATATATATGGGTGGACGGCACAGTGGTAGTGATGTCCGCCATCACGGGCATAGCGCTAGTTCGATTTCACTCCAGGCCAACCAAGCCTTTCCTTCTTCTGGGGTCGGAAAATTGGTACCGGGCTTGTTTGGGAAAAGTCACTCTCTGCAATAAAATTAGGAAAGCTCCAGCCCCGCCATCTCAGGACTCTAAGGAGAATTGCTCGATCAGTATTCCACGACATTCAAGATGAAATGCAAATCTTCAGGCAGCAAACGAAGCCACGCGTATTAAAACTTAGAAGATCTTCGTGGACGATGGATGCGCGGAAACGAATCGAATGTGAGAAATGATGTTGGGATTTGGTCAGTAGACGTAAAGACAGGTCATACAAATACAAATTTAAAAAAGTATTTGTATATAAAAAAATATATGTATATAAAAAAGACCGACTTTCTATAAACCTCGGCATAGATAGTTGATATATTTATTTATGTGATCTTATAAACTGATCTTAAGTTGACGCGAGGTTGGTACAGGTCTGACAACAACAACAAAGACCTGTACCAACCTCGCGTCAGCTTAAGAAGATCAGTTTATAAGATCACATAAATAAATTTATGTATATATGTACTTATTATTCGTTATTACATGACGAGAAAAGTGTATCAAATTGTGGCATTCCGACACCGTTTGTATTTCATTCGTTTCCTCGAATTCATCATCCACTAAGGTGTTCTAATTTTCTTCGCGTCATATGTTTAAAAAATTGTGTAAACTACCGAAAAGTTATCTCTCTAATTCTTGTAGTCTTGGGTCTCCGTGTATTGTAACTGTCGAAAATTCCTTGGCAACTATCAACAACTAGCATTACCACTAGTGAAAATGTTTCGGACTTGAGATGTTTAAGATATTGTTATTGTTTTAACCATCAAAGTGCACGTGTGGCTCAGTGGTTAAAGACGCTCCGCAGGACACGTGGGATCGATCCTGCTGCCCCAGGCTCACCAACCCTTCCATCTCTCCGAGGTCGGCAAATTAGCACCAGGCTCGTCTGGGAGGATAGCAACACTGGCTCGACACATCGGTATACCACCGCTAGTCGTTGTAAAGGCCAGATATGCATTCAATCACCTCCAACGATGCTAAATCATGTTGAATGCATGGAGCATCCCTCGGGGTTTGATGAACGCCAGGAGCTTTATTTTTGTATTTTAACCACTTGAAGAAATGAATGCTTCCTTCTTATAGAATGCTATACTTTGAACTGGCGCGTGCATCATATGCAAGCGTTGTATTACCATCTCATACATTCCGTTCCATTTTCAACATTTACGCGACGCGGACGCGACGACGCCTAATTTTGCTTGACTGCAGCAGTAGACGACAGCTAATTTCTTATGTTAACGGACCTGGTGATTTCTCAACAACAGGCAGTATATTTTGATAACGACAAGGTTTGTTGGGTTCAGAACGGCACTGATTTTTAGGAGGGACTTTACTCTATCGCTCTGTTGGTATAGGTGGTATATATACTACAATTTACTACATACCACTGTTTTCCCTTATATAGGCATCAAGATTTGGGAGTGTTTTGCATCTTATATCGATTATTCTTGCAGCTTATCTTAGCTCTACTCTGTTCCCGAGTTTTTTTCCTTCGCGTCCCTGCCATCGATAACTATGACTCATCATGGTGATTACAATTGGAGAAAGAATCAATTGACAGTCAAATTACTGGTCAATGAACTCGTTCGGGAAAGGGATTTTGTGTGTAGTTATATTTTACATGTAGAAGGTGTCTATTATATTATAAAGGTTCTTCCCAGTGCAGAATATAGCTTTCCCCGTTTAACGCGCTCACAAGACCTGTATTGAATATGCAGTCGATTGATTACAAGAACTATAGGAAGCTGTTCTATTTGCCAACATAAACACTGGTCACAAAATGACCTCTCTTGAGGTCATAATGGCCACTTGTCCATTAAGAAAGAAATGACTCTTGTAGAGGTCACTTCTTCCTATAAGCGTTAATTAGTTTCTATGACATTGGAAGTCCATCTTTTTCGTTTTGATAGGGAAAGGCCTCCGACAGTTTTGATAACATGACCACCGTATCCAAGTGGTGTCCGTAACACTAAACACCAATTTCCATAGAAAAAAAATATGGTGAGTTTTCATAAACACCTCTGCTTTTCTGGCTCTTGCGTAGTAATGATTATTCGAGATTGGAGCGTGAGGTGTTATGTTAATTAACTGCTGAATATATTGGTGTTTGAGTACATTTATTCCGTTCCCTTTCTAATAGTGGTCTTGTTTCACGTTTTTGAAAGACGTGGTGATAGTGGTGCTGACTTTCCGCACTATACGTCCAGAAGTAAATCTTTTACTTTTGTTACGCACTCTGTTCATCATGTAATTTCATTCTGTTAGAGGAATGTTATTCTTTTCTTGTAAATCTTCTAATCCCTTGTAGCTCAGGAAAGCGTAAGTTCATCATAAGTCTATAGGTCATGTATACGTGGCTTTTAAAACTCTCTTAGTTGCAAAGAAGATCTGTAGCGGACGTCTTAGGTTCTGGGATTCTAGACAGCATGAGATCTTAGTAGTTTCTACTTGACCGTTATTTCTATCATTCTTCCTTGTTGATATCACTAATGATGAAGTGAGTGGTGTATCAGATTGAGTCACCGTGTGATGAATGGGCGATGACAAATGAAATAGTCGTGTGTGTTTTTCTTCTCCTTAAGACGCAGAGACAGTGATGTAATCGTTTTGTTTTGAAATTTTCTCGCTTACTCAACTCGGAGTTGCTAGTCGGAATAGTAGCTGAGGAATATATTTTGTGGTAAACTAGTGCTGGACCGTCAGTAGTGTACAGTTTTAACTTTGTAGGTGTAAACTACTATGTTGTAACGTTGTATGTTATTGTAGCGGAACTGAATGGTGTTGGAAATGAGGAAACAGTTAGAAAAGCGTACTAAACTGGAATACCGAAAGAAAGATTTTTTTCATTAACAAAACTAACACTGATTAAGTCCTTGTGAAAAACTGGCAGTAATCAGTAAGCCGTAGTTTAAATTATTTTTTTAAAATGGGAACTCTTCGCCGTTCTTCTTTCTTTCATCATTGATCACTTGTATAGATGTAAACATTCGTTTGTCCAAGTCTGCATTCTGTGCTAAATCGCGTTTTCTATGTTTAGTACATTCCAGTTTTATGAATCAAATACTACTCATAAATGATCGAAAGTGTTTTGCCATTCATTCTTTGAAGAAACACATGTCTTTTCATGGTTTTAAACTGGTTAACTGAACATATGGATGACCTATCCCCACGAGTAGTGTGTCTCTTGAGAACACTCCACGTTCGTATCTTTCTTGCGCATTCGTCATCCATGGTGATCGCCTGCTTCAAGCATGACAGCTTATACGAAGCCCATTCCGCAATCCCGGAATTGTTTCCAACTGCCAATGCAGCTGGTAGACCGGAACCACAGCGCGTTCTTCATTCTGTGGGTGGTCCTCTTAGAGGACACTTCTATTCTTTAGTGGCCGACTATATTGCTATTCCATAACCTGCGAACGTTTTCCATTTCCAATATATATTCAACGTGAACGTCGAAGACAGAAAAATTCTTGAAGGCTTTTTTTTAGCATCGTTAGGTCAAATAAAAAAAACACGATTTGAATATATTGGTCAGCAGAGCACAAGTTTTCTAAGTGATCTCGAATGCGTCATTACCCAATTGGGAACTGTGTGTATCTATTTCAATGCATGTGGTTTGAAAATAATGTCTGCTTTTAATTTTAAACGGGCATGTCTTGTCTTATGTTAAACTTTATTGATTTAAGTTCTTTGCCAACCGGACATAAAGATTAAAAGAATAGTTCCCAGGATCGACTTTCTCTTAACCTCGACATTGGAATATGAATGTGTCGTTTTCTTGTTCAGCAATCGCGAGATTTTTAAACAGCATACATTTACTTCCATAAAAACACAATACAATACAACGCTAGCTGACGTTTCGGCAGTATCGCCTTCTTCAGAGCCTGGAAGGATATACTGATATACAATCTACTAGGCCGAACGCTTCAATAACACTTACACAAAGACGAAAGACTCTTTGGTAATTACATGATCAACAACTTCTCGAAAAAACCGATTAAAAGAATGTTCTGTGAAAGTTTATATGTCGACCAACCAGGACGACGTCTACTAGTTTGCGATATTTCTAACCCCGCATCTGCACTAGTGGTCGAGAAGTGTTATCAGTCATCGGACAATTGGTGGTTGAGGAAGAATTGCGAGTAGTTGCGAAATTCTACTCTATACATTGGCATGTAGTACTGATGAATTGCAATTGTTTGCCTTTTTCTGACGAGCTGAATGGTCCAGAATATCCGCCAAAAGCGTTTTTGGGTGTGATCGTGTGTGGCGATTGTCGGAACCACTGGCCATCGCGTGTGATCTCGGTTTTGGCGCGCGCATGGTTCTCGCCTGCCGTTTCAACGACCGTTTCTCCGCATCGACATTCACAATGTCGCTCTTCAAATTGATCGATACCACATATTTAAGATTCATGCTACAGGACTATGCAATAGTGAGTTCATCAACATTTCTCTATATTACTTCGTGTCCTTTCTGTACTTTCCACCCATTTTTCTGTTTCGCTCAATCCCACCTTACCGTTTTGATTCCTTTTCCTGGATTTGTGTGAATCCAGACAGGTTCTCTAGGGTGCAGCTCGTCAAATCGGTTTGCAGATTGAGACCGTTAGAGTGGTTCAATGACATCGTAGTTTCGTGTGATGAAATCCTCATTTTATCAATATTGGTTTTTTTCCACAGCGAAGTGAAGTTCTCTTTCCAAGCAGGCCATTGTTTCAGTTTGTCCCGTAGACGCACGCTCTGTATTATTCAAAGTGTAACATTTTTGCGCTGGTCAGGCGCTGAGTAAAGAATTGTCACTCCATTTCGTTGCTCTACTTCAATAACCACTGCTGTAATGGTTTTCAAATGATGCTTAGACAACTGGGGATTTATGAAATTTCGTTGGTTATTTCATCGCGTCGCTTTGACGAGGGCTTTAGAAAATGTATTCAGAGTTGTGATATCAAACATAGGTGCGGTGGATTTATTATTGCTAATGATTACTATCTACCATTTATTATTATTCATTGTTGATTATTTTTATTAGGGAGGAATATCGTTCTTTCTGTCTGTCGACTGTTCTCCACCACATGCGCGTTCTTTCTTTTTCCCTATCCGAAATCGACTCGTGTGTTGTTCTCATTCGTCTCATGCCGAGCTGTCATCTAGACAGTAAGCACGCGTTTTACTTGTATTTCTACGCTGTTACTGATTGTAATTGTGTTTCTGGCCACCAGAGGGTAAGTCGACTGTGTTGCGAGTTTTTCTTTATTCGTTATTTTCGTAACTGCAATTTGAGTTGGAATATGTTTCGAAACTTGAAGAATATGCTAGCGGATATTGATCCAGCAATGTTGCACTTTGGGTTCTCTATTTTGAAATTCATTCCAACAAGGCTTTGACTCTGTCTTTCATGTGATTGCCGTGTTCATCAATCGCTTTAACCCAACGTTCAAGCTCTCTTTCGAATATTTCTTCTTGAACTACGTCGACTTCTGGTCAGAGGGCTGTTGTATACTCAATACTGTGAAGGGGGGTTTCCAGAACTCAGAAATATTGGTGTCATATTTCGCAATTGCTACTCTAAAATTCGCCTTCCGACTGAGCATTTCCACTTGTTAGGAAAAGTGTTGAAGCCACATGCGGTCCGTTGTCATTGTGTAGGAGTCGAATTGGAGCTGATCCTGGTCTCTTTGCTTTGAACAATGACTAGTCGCCGGATCTGATTTGCAGTTCATTCATTTTCGTATACTTGTCACCCGATAGAATTCCTATTGGAAGAATTGCATGCGGGGTGGGTTTGTTATCAATGGAACTGACATTTATTTTCGTGACAGCCAAACATTGCGAAGCTTAAATGCGATGGAGTGTACACCTTCTGCACACATTGGGAAGTGTGGGATATGTCAGAAGATTAGTCAATGATAGTCGAGCTTGTTCGTCGTTGATTGAGTGGTAACAGCTTAGTTCCTCTTAGAATCTGCGTGCTTGGATGCTCTTTACGTTGATGCCGCTGCTCTTCGTTGACGTCTTAGTTCCGGCCCCCAACTTCACATGTTTTTACACGCATTTCACTAACGGTAAAGCGCGAGAATCAGCGATACAAGAAGGATGGTGCTTCTTGCTAATGAAAGATAGTCTTTACTACGGCTGTAACAGTCGAAGTGGTATTCGTGGTGATCATTCGATGTTTATGGTTTTTCTACGTGTTAGACTTTGCGTGCACACTATCTTTTACAACTTTTTGTTGAGGAATCATCTGAAGAGCTTCACGACATTTTCAAATATAGCTCAAGAGTTGTCTGAAGTGGGAACAGTTCTCTCCAAAGAGCCCCACCAATTTTCCAGTCAAACATTGTATTGTTGCATAAATCTATAACTTTCTAAAAATTTTCGAAGATAATTTCAAAGTGACATCTGCTTATTAATCTACAGTGTATTCTTCCATACATTTCTATTTGATCAGTCTTTGACACCATCACGAACTGGTTTAGAGGCAAAAAAGACACGGTAAGCCAGCGCTGTACTTTGTCATCGTTGTTGACGATAATCCAACAAGGACTGTTGTTGCGGAAAGGTGATAGGGCGACATTCATGTGATTAGACTACGTTTGACTGGAAATCCCAACCAAGGTCCTAGTCAGTCTCTGCCTTCGTTGTATATGCTATTTGCCACCGTGCACTATCATATTGCAAAGTGACATATTGACGGTTTGGTTTTTTCATTCAGTTATGTCTGCCAAACGAAGCGATTGCTGTGCATGAAGTTCGACTGTAATAGTCAACAAATCCATAGGTGAGGAATACAAAATCCCTCATGATTGATGCCTCTGTTTCTTGACGGTACAAGTCGGGTTTCATTTAAAGAGTTGCTCACATGTTTTGGATTTGAGCGTTCAACCTGTCTTCATTAAGTTCAGCTGACCTATGGAGAAATATGTGTCATTGCGGTCAAAATCCATTCCTTTACTACTTCTGATTGTATCGATTTTCGATAACGGTTAATAAATTCTAGATACCTAGATTACTAGAGCGATCGATGACTCGCATATTCATAGAAGACTCTGCCTTATCGCTGTGAGATTACATATGAAATATATATATATATTTTATTCCAACATTCAGTAGAATATCGGTGAAATAAAAGCTTTTAACGCGAACCCGGCAATAACACATTTGTGGACACCACAGTGTCCGATAACCGTCGCTCGAGATACGAGCCTCGATGACAAAGGAGGAGAAAAACGTTAGTTTCAGAAGCCTAGAATCTCAATATTGTAAAAAGAAAAAGTGAGCTTGTATGTTGTTCGGGAAAGTCTATATACTTTAAGGTTTTTTATCTGAACTAAAGAAGTTTGTGGGAGCAGAGATGCGTTTCTTTGGTAGGGAAAGTTGAACAACTTTCAACCGTGCGTGGGTCATATGTGAATCACGTAGTTGCGAAAAGTTAAAGCATAATAAGCAGAGCTGTCGGATTATCAACGAAGTGAGTGGTTGAATATTGTCATAAGTTTAAAAGCGTTTAAACTTTGATACTACGCTGAGAATTGCAGCTGCGAGAAATTTTCGTTGTTTAATCACTTGGCCCCTCTATTATTCTTTCTACATACGGCCTCGTAAAGTTTATCATGAAGATGTGAAATTTTCTGTAGACGAAAAAATGTGGAAATGGCTCTTTTGGAGAAAAAAACATGGAGCAAGTGATATTGTAACATAAGGTTGACTTCTTCGAAAGAAAAAGAGAAACAGAATGGCTGCCGGGGATACCAGATAGCTGTAGAAAGAATGGCCGATTTCAAATTCAAATTTTGAACTGTCGTAACTCAGCTCAAGGACAACTTCGTAATTAAAAGTTGGAAGGGTTAAAATCTTCCAATTTTTTGCTGATACGTTCATTCACTACGATTTCGTTAAAGATATCTTCAAAAATGTCTTGGTTTTTGAGAGCTTGTTTTGGAAGTAGTTGAGGTGCTGTAAAAGCGGAACCTGCTTGCTGAAGGTTTTAGTGCGTATGCTGGATGACCCAGGGTTTTTCTAGCGTAGTTCGAATAGCTTTGCAGGGTTTGTTGTGCGACATGTGGCTGGACGTCATTAACAAACAGAATTCGCTGTTATGTGACTCTCAGAGATGTTCTGATGACCGGGACTTTTTGTCATGTAGTAATGCAATGCTTACCTGTTTTGGTTGCTTAAGAACAGTGTAAGACGTTATACTCGCTAATTCTATATATAAATCAACAATAAATCAGGAATATTCGTGAGGAACGCATTCGATTTTGAGGAGTGCTTAGGAGTTTCATATTAATCCAACACTGCAGAGGTTCAGTGCTGAAGAGCGTCTTATTGTTATAGTGAACTGAGAAATCGTCGAGAATATTTGTACAGGTGAAAAAATACAATGTGTTAGGCGTGACCGTAAAATTATTTTTCTCTAAAAGTGCTAGGCTTTCGCCATGGTGTTCCCACATTTTTTTTACATTTTACATAACCTGACTTGACATACTATGGGTGTCCCCAGTACATCTTCCATTCGTTCCGTTTTATCGCATCCACTCTCCGCGTAGGTGTTCGCATTTTCATGTGAGTTCGGCTGCTGGTTGGCGATTTTTGGTTTTTCTGTATGAGTGTCGTTGAATGCTGGTGGAGTCGACTCGATATTATCCTGCGCTGCTAGAAGGTCCCCAAATCTGTATCACAGGCAGTTACCAGCTTCTGTTCACTAGAGGAAAGGTAATAGCGGAGCCCAGGCAAGCCTGGTAGCAGTTCCCCAACATTGAAAGGATTGGAGTGTTTTGTTGGCCTAATCCGGAGTTTAACGAAGACTTTATGTTGTTTAACGTCATCACTACCTATGCTTCTACATAATATATCTTATTTAGAATTCTTATTCCCATATCATTTTGTCGGATGTTATTGACACCAGAATCAAATAGAACTCTATAGTGTTCTTATAATTAGCACTTCTTGCATATCATTTGTAATCTTTACCGGCTAAAATTTCTACAAGTAGCACTCTTTCCATAACTTACGTATATCCATCAATCAATGAGACTCCCACAATTTAACAGCATTTTGCAATTTTTACTACTCAGAACTTTTATAATGAGTATACAGAAGTGTTTGTTGCAGTGGATACATCTTGAGTTGTGTAATTGAACGTGTACCAGTAGATCTTCAATACTGGATGTTGCTCATGCTTTATTGCAACCCACGTAACGTCTCCATTTTTCTCTTGGGCATCCATCTGTCATTTCCTTAGCTTCTGCTGAACATTCTGCGTTAGGAGCTCTTCTCTTCTTCCCGTTTTACAAATTCCAATCAGATCGATTTTCTTTTCAGCCAGGGAAGCACTCATATATCCTTCACTTTGTGCAAGCGCCTTCGTTAGTTCAGCAAATCGTCCATGGATATCGTCACTTGTTCAAATGCCAAGCTTTCGAGTTACTGGTTCATTCTTTTGCAATCACGATAAGTCACCCTCCTAGTTTACAAATGATTCGTCTTTTCATCTTTGAACGAACGTTTACCAGGTCATAGTGAAGTCTTACTTCATACTTGAACAGCCCGTCCTCCACGTCCAGCCACGGTGAGGCAGTAAACCGTTGGAAGGATAGTGAAGTCAGATGAAATAAAAGCCGCTGAAATCTAAAAATTTTGTAAACAATGCATAAGTCTCACTATTGGGATAAAATGGAATTCTGCTCTTCTGGAGACTATTCTTCGTCGGCGCTCGTAATTCGAACTTCATTTAGATCGACTGAACGGGCGAGGTTTCGCCCAAAAGGTCACTCTAATGTCAGGCAGTGTATCGTTGGTGATTGTTGCTGCACCCTTGTTTTAAGATTTCTGTTGCTCGTTTTTTGAAGACTTGAATTTCAAATAAAACTTAAAGTTAAGATAGCAGTCTGAAGAAATACGCACTTTAAGAGCGGTAGAGCTAGATCTGTTCTGTAGTACTGAAAGTTTTTCACTCTCCGAGTACTTCACTTATCAGAAAATTATGCAAAGTTGTCGAAAAACTGTTACCGTCTAATTGTCAAAAATATGAAAATGAATTTTGGTTAGTAACTGATGGTAGTTTCATTCCTACTCACTATGATGGATAACAGTTCTCTTGTGGAAGAAAAGTACACAAGAAATATCGATATACAGTTCCTTTATGTTGCCAAACCGACTACCAAATACTGACAGCAGCGTTTAATGAAATTCGACTAGATTCGGTATTTTAGGCAGTGGCGGAAAAGGAATATCCTTTGTCAAGGTAGGACAGTCTTCTGTCTTAGCGACAGAACTTTTTGACAAATCGGCAATACTTTGCTAATACTTCATCTAGCAAATCTCAGGGCAGATTCTTTTTTAAAATCGGCGTTGATTAGTAATTAAACGTTTTTTTATGAGCAGAAGTTAGCTTGTTACTACAGCATTTATTCATTTACAATGGCTTTTCGACGATTTCGCCTTCTTTAGAGCCTGCAGAGGTCACATCGGCGCACAGTCCATTCAGCCAAGCACTTTCATAATCTCAGCAGATGGAACATAATACATAAATTTCCATTTGCAAAGTAAATAGCTTCTTTTGAACATTCACCGTTCCGTTCTTTGCAAGTCTTCCAGTTATTCAGTGGAGACTAGCCGCACAGGGCCTTATACAAGCGAGGAATGAGCCTGCCACAGTGTGAAAAATCAGCGTAGGATAGGTATGGCGCGAGGTCAAGCGTAATCACAGGACACTCCTTGCGATTCATCTTTGGATCTTTGGTTTTTATCCAAAACGCTTAAGGAGTTTTACGCGCTGATGTTTTGAATCCTGTGCGACAATAGTAACTTTTACTTCAAAATCTTCTCCGTCATCTCTCTGTGTTCTGTGCGCTTCTAGTGGAGTATTTGGTCGTACTTTAAATTTACCTATTAGGTGTTCTTTTGTACGGACACAGAGTTGTCTACTCGTTTCGTCGATATATTCGCCACAACATGCTTTACAATAGGTCAGGTAAACCGTGCCCGAACTCATGCAGTCGTCTCTGCCGTTAGAGCAAATTGTGGAAGGGTGTTCCAATCACTTTTCCCGAATACTGTGGACCACCCCTTTTAGGCAACGTTTTATAAATGTACTTGTTTCTTTGGAAATGAAGCGCAGAACAAATAGTACCTTATTTTAGCTAGAATTATCGATTGAGGAGAGGGGGAGGAGTTCCCTCTACATCAGAAGGAGGTGCAGTATCAGTATTGTAACCACTGGAAATGGCTGTTTACCGGTCCACTTTCAAGGATTCTTAAACCATTTCATTTCTAAAAAATCTCACGCAAATGAACATCGATCGTACATTCCAGAACACGATAGCGTTATTCTATTCGTTCAGTTACTATCGTGTTCGACATACTAGTCTTGTTGACAGACAAAGAGAGAAAATGGATTTTGTGAGCTGTGAGAAAGTCAGGATTTCATTTCCTTTTAAGATAAAAATAACTTCTACATTGATAGGAAAGATCTGTAGATTGTATTTTTTTTCCATTTTAACTGTAAGCTTCATTAAGAACTGTGAATAGAATGATAGAATGATAGTTAGTAGTGATAGTGATAGAATAAAAAGGACATGCTTTGGGAGTTGTTCAATCTCCGAGGGATGCGCCATGCATTCGACTTCATTAAGCATCGTTAGGGGTGATTGAATGCATATTTGGCCTATACTGTAACTGGAGGTGGCCTACTAATGTATCGAGTCGATGCTGGCATCCTGTCGGACACGTGTAGTATCACTTTGCCGACCCCCGAGGAATGGGGGTCTTGGTGAGCCGGGATGCGGAATCGAATTCATGTGCAGTGCAGAGGGCCTCCGACCACTGCTCCATACGCGCTCTGGGAACTATGATGTGGTAATTTATCACTAAAAGAGGCTATGGTTTTCCCACCATGTTCATCGAAATCAATCTACAGTCCCTTGCTCTATGAAATCTACTACAATACGTCACTGAAAAGAGGTGTGAAACCGCCAATCATTGACACCTTAATAGAAGAAAAGCCACTAAAAAATACATTGCTTGATTCTATTCACACATTCAAATACTCATTTATGCTTATCATTTATTTACCAGGTGTGAGAAACAAGTACGCCGGTTTTTCTCACGTCACTTGTCATTCAATCTCCAGCCCATGTTTTATTGGCGTATTCATGGTTTGCGTCATAACCCCAAAAAAGGGAGCGTTGAGGCTAAATATAAGCGAAAGCGCGCATGACTATTGAGGGGTTGAAGATGTTGTTCATAAGAGGTGATAATGTAATGCTTGCAGCGGTTAGAAAACACTGATACACTTGGATTTTTCTGGAGCTACCTCCACATTTATCTCTGTTCAATTTAATAGATTTCTCGATCACCGCAGACAAATATATCTTGTCTGTTACTATCGAAAGTCTCACTAAATTAACAATGAGTCCTTATGGCAGAAATTGTCACGCTACCTATGACCACTTCCTTACGAAGGGCTGAGATTAACTCTTTCACAGCCGTGCACATTGATTTCGATATATTGACCGCTGTGCGTTTCGGATCTGTTGTTGACTTCAATTCGCATGCATTGTCTCACGCACCAGAGTGAAGCGCCATCTGGTTCCTTATATCCACAAACAATTCTTGGTTGTAACCTTCGCATAATTGTGGTCTTGATCAGGTGGCAGACAACTACTTCTACAATATCCCTCAATAAATCACATAACAGAGTTAAGGAACTTTACAGAAAATCTCACAAGCACTATTGGTTGCTCAATCCTTTGCAGTCGCTGCGATAAATCGTGGTTATCGTGCGGAATGAGCGGATATGTGGTAACACTATTATCCATAGAGCGATAGTGCAAGGTTTCTTCTACAGATCTGAGGTATCGATTTCTGATGTGGATAAACTATTGAAAAATTGTGGAGTATTTTCAAAGAGCTGGTATTGCATGCAGTGTGAAGCATTATTTTCGACAAGCGACTCATTATCTCATTTTTAATAGCTATCATTGATCATGGGCGTTTCATAGATAATACTCATAAGTAATTTGTAGATGGCAAAACCGCGAAGCACATATTGTAATATTCTTTGTATAACTTACACAATTCCATTAAGTGCTAGCAGCACTACGATTAGATGGTGGACAAGTTTTTTCATAACGCGCAGGAGTTAGGTGTAATCCAAGATTATGTATCCAATATCGGATATCTAGAAGTTAGGAAGAAACGGAAAATATGTAAAGGAAGCGAACAATAGAACGATAACCTGAAGAAACCGATGCACCGTGGCTCTTACAAGTGCTTGGAGTCCGTACATCTTGATTTTAATGTGAATTTGATTCCGCTCCACTAACACACAGTCTGATGGGCGTGACACTTGCCCCAGCGGTCGTGAAAGGGTTAAAGGTCCTTCTGCAGAAAGTGTGGTGCGTGATCATCATCCTCATCAATTTCGTGGAATCCATCATGCGGGTGTGGCAATCGTAATACCAAGGTTGAGATTTCATTGGTGCCAGCTTGAGTAAGTCGATAATAACTAGAAATGGGATAGCTTGTACGCAAGAGTTTCTGTACGTGCTCATATGTATCAACTCTCTAGGATATGTCAATGTATTCCATTTTAGGTTATCCCTTTTCCGCTAACGTATTGAGTATAAAACTGATCAGTAATGGCGGTTTTTTGCACTTGTTACACTCGCAGAGACAACAGCTAGTTATTTAGGCATGAGGAAGTTAAATTATTCTATGAATTTTAGTTCTTTGTGAAATTTGATATATATATATATATATATGTATACGCGAACGACAATGATGCTGAGATATTTGCAAAATTCAGACCACAGGCCTGATTCTGAGAGAAAGACAAAGAAAGGGTGTCAGTGATGCAGTGGGTAACACGAGAGCTCCTGGAAAGGGTAATCGCAAGTTCCAATGTGGTCTGGAGTCCAAGTTTTGCAAATGTCTCAGCATCTTTGTTGTTGTATTTCACATAGTAAACTGACATGAAAAAAATAATAGGCAGAAACTAAAAGATTAAAGATATGTGCCAATGTTTGAAAACATCATCCTCGAAAATTCGACAATTTCCTCTATGACAATTAGCAGCACAAGCTCATGACGTTGTTGAACAAATCAAACAAAACAGATTTTTCAAACAGAAAGCAGACATTACGCTTCCATGTGAATTTGGTGAGGTCGGTCTTCACGCGACATGCTTAGTGGAAGACTCATAGAAAGCGGCTCTGAGGAAGGTGAAATCCACCGAAACGTCAGCTTGTGCGTAAATAAAGAAATAAAATAGCACCTCGTGTTTGCTGAACAGAAGTAGAAAAACAGATTTAGTTCTTGAAAAACTGAGACGTTCTTTACGATGACCTTTCAGCGGGACAGTGACCGTTTCGGCTTTTTGGCCGTTTTCTCTTTCTTATGCACTTTCATTTTTAAACCTTCCTCAAGGAATGGCTTTCATAACAATGTTTATTCTCTCTGATATTTATACGCTTTTTTAAAAATTGAAACTGAGGGAACTCCAGCAGATGGCAACTAGTTGTTTGAAGACGAATACAAATCTTATGTGAAGTCATCTAAATTGTGTTTCATATAACTGAGCGGAACTTAGATCCTCTATTAATAACGTCGACTTACCTTTAATGAATATCGACGAAATTTTCTATTATTGAAACTGTAAGTCAACAATAGCCAGGTTTAATTTCATTTTTATGGTTCATTGGAAGATTTGAGTATTGGTTGGACACATGAGAATCACTTAGTTTTTGGTTGACTTTTCACATTTTGGTTTATTATAAATTGTTTAGAATGGAGTGGCTAATAACAACGAGGATGCTAAAAACAATGGTCAAGATGTGATAGCTCCGGTAAGGTTTCTAAATTAGTGAATTACCGTCAAAACAGTACTGCATATAGATGTATATATGTATATACATTCACATGCTTACTTGGATACTTGGATGGACCGTCTTCATTGGCTGTGTGTACTTGGCCTAATTTCTTTTTTTTTTTGGAGTTTTGTTGGCTTAGCCATTGTGGTTCCCCTAGAGTCCCGAGGTCGTCACGATCACAGGTAATCGCAGCCCTTGTGGATCAGAGGGATATTCGCCATCATGCCACTAGTTTGATGCCAGGGCGGTGGTGGGACCTGGTATTGGTTCGCTCTTAGCTGGGTTTCCCGATGGAAACGCCGGACTCTTTCTCATCCTGGGAAACCCAGCAGGGGGATAAATCCTCATCGCTGCCCGACATCCAGGAACACCTAGCTACAATGACGCGGTAAACCGCTGATATATATATATATATATATACATATATATATATAATGTGTATACGTTTATGTATATATGTATTTCTAACCAGTGGGTACAGACTTCACATATTTTCTTTCTCCTTTGTTGATCCTCTCCCAACGGTTTACCGCCTCATCGTGGCTGGGAGGTGTTCCTGGGTGTCGGACTGCGATATACAGCGAGGGGATTCGTCCTCCCGGCAGGGTTTCCCAAGCTGAGAAAGAGTCCGGAGTTTCCATCAGGAAGTCTAGCTAAGAGTAAACCAATACCAGGATCCGCCACCGTCCTGGTATCAAAGTCGCATGGTGGTAAATCTCTGACCCACAAGGGCTGCGACTGCCCGTGGTGGTGAAGACCTGGGGCAGACTTTGGTCAGGCTGACCTCGGGATTGCAGGGAACCACAATGGCTTAACCAGCAAATATCCGATAAATGGTGATCGTGCTGGGACCCGCAAAACCAGTGAGGGCGGGCCTTTCAAGTGTCAAGTTTGTTGATCCACGTTAAATTTATGTTCAACCTTTTCAGAATTGTTGAACTAAATTACAATTAATGATCGTCGAAAACTAACTCATGTTGGAATTAAGCAGTGATTCATATATGACGTTTTTATAAACTATTGAATTGTTTAGAACTCCAAATTGGATCTCGGCAAGCGTAAGAAGAACAAGAAGGAGAAGAAGGAATCCGTTATGCTAGCTGAGAATGTGCCTGGTGAGGAGCAGTTCCCTTTTTGTTCCTTGTTTTCAGGTTTTTGAAAAAGGATGCGGAAATTCCATTCAAATTCCTTGTGCGGGCAGATGCTATTTAATTATAAGGTTGATATTAGGAATTAAAATAAGAGTGAAGGTGAACCAGTTTATTATTTTAGTTCCAGAAATATTTTCGGCGAAACTAGGTAATAACTTAGACAATCAGAAACGAAAAAAGATTGTTTTTGAGCCTGATGTCAAAGCATAGGTAGTCTCTGCTTTTCATACTCACAGTAAGTTTGTTACAGCAGGTAAGCAGACATCGTTTGAAGAATACTGTTGACTGTGAAATACAACTACAATGATAGTGAGATATTTGCAAAATTCTGGGCCGCAGGTGTCTGCGGTGGGATCGAACACGCTATAAAACTTTCCTGGGGCTAACGCGTTCACCACCACGCCATTTGGGTCTTTTCTTTCGCCTTTCTCTCAGCTATTTTTTCTATATAACAATGCCATCAGCGCAACCACCCGTCAACCGAATTAATCTGAGAAACACAAATCGGCATCGAACCCAGTTAAGCTGAGGCTGTAGTCGAAATCACAACGTCATCTTTTGAAATGTTAACTTTTTGTCAACGAAGTACCCAAATCGGGTGGTGGTGAACGCGTTAGTCCCCGGAAACGGTAATAGCGTGTTCGGTCTCCACTGCAGAGACCCGCGATCCGGGATTTTGCAAAAGTCACGGCGTTGCTGTTTTGCGTTGTATCTATACGTAAATCACCAGCTTCTCTTGTTAGTATATCTAAAGCGGCTCCGATAATGGTCGATATTTAATTCCTGTTTTTGCTGGTATCCGGTTTTTGGCCTCTATTTGTTTCCTCGTTTCGACCTAAAAAACGGATTTGCAAAAGCAAAATACAGATCGCTACCACATATGTTTTGTTTTGTTTTAATTTTTATGTGTACTATTGTGAAGTGTGTTGAACATAGGTTGAAATATATCAGCGCCATTGTAAGTTTGCGATACTTGGATGGTCCGTCTTCACTGGTTGTGCGAGCTCCAGCATAATTTCCATTTTCTCGAAATTTTTCTAGTTAAACCATCGTGGTTCCTTGGAATCTCAAGGTTAGCCTGGCCAATGTCTACCTCGGGTCTTCACTACCATAGGCAGCCGCCGCTCTTGTGGATCAGAGCGAGATTCGCCACTGTGCTACTAGTTTGATGTCAGGACAGTGGTGGATCCTAGTACTGGTTTAGTCTTTGCTAGGCTTCCTAACGGAAACGCCGGACTCCTTCACAGTTTGGGAGACCCTGACAGAGTGTGAATCACCCGCTGTGCATCGTAGTCCGGCACCCAGGAACAGCTCCTGGCCATGATGAGATGGTTGGGAGGAAGTTTATGATAAGAAATCACAATAATGGAGTGCATTGTTTTACTACTTCCATGTTTCTGCAAAATGCTTTAAGAGCGCAATAAATACGATTATATTAGATCTGCACCGTTCTTTTCCTTGCTTAAGACCTAGTGTTGTGTTTTAAAAGTTCATAACTCCTTATAAGTTCGCTTCAAATTAGAGAGTGTACTTTATTCTATGGGCTTGGGTAGCGCAGTCCTTGGAGATATCCCAGAGTACACACGTCTTTGGCTCGGCTCCGCGGATCGGCTTCACCAAGTTGAAAAATTAATCCATTTGACTAGTATGGACGACCGTTCGACTATTTGGTGCTCGTGTTCCCACCACCGTGTGCCACTATGGGGTGGTAAAGGTCCCGGATGGCCCTCCAGTGTCCGCCGATTCGGTTCCCCATGCTCTCTCCACAGACGTGGCGCGGACTTCGTCTCCACGGCGACCGGCGTATTTCGGTCCCTCTGCGCGTTGTCCGTTTGTGGTCGCCAAACACACTACGCACACGCGCGTATACCACCACCGGAGCGTCATTTTGGCATGCTGCCAAAATTCTCCACATTCTTTTTGGTGTTCTCCAGTTGGTTCTCACTTAGTAAAGCCGGCCCAGTTTCATCATTATCTAGCGAACATTTCGAGAAAAAGTCGGTGTTAAGGCAATTTTCGTTCATTTATCCGCATCCGTAACCCTGAACTTATACTAACAGTCTAAATCTAAGTGGTTTTCAGGCTATAGGCTTTGCAGGTTTCATGCCAGACAATCTGTACACTCATATTTCAGGTCATATGGGCCAACTGCCCGTGGAGCAATTAGTTCATCTGATTGAAGGCGGCCATCATTCGGAACAGAATTCGAAGAAACAGGTGAGATGCTGCTTGGGGTAATTCAAGCCGCTATCGATTACACAATTATTGCCTCCGGTATTTCTACGGAATCGTCTTCACTAACTCTTAACACAGTAACCAACACGCGTTGATATCAATTAACTTTAGAATAACTTCAGAGCTCGAATTGAACATAACTTTGGATGAATTCCATCAGAAGCTACACTTTCTTACCAATGAACAACAGCCTTTCTATTTTACAGCGATAAACTTTCCAGTTTTTTAAAAAACTTTTCTACATTTTTTTACGTTTTCTTCTTCCTTTTCCGCTGAGGCATGTATTTCTTTCGAATAACCGGAGCGCTTTAAAAGGTAATTGCTGACCGGAGCTTAAAAGGCAAAGGTACTGTAGGCGCAGGAGCATAATGATGTCTCTCTAAGATAATATTAATGTTTGCAGCTGACGCTGTAGTATTAAACATCTTCGTTTTCATCTTTCTTTTTTTTTGGTTTAAATGTTAGAAGATTCTATGATTAAACGCCCCTGAAAAATTCATTTGTACAGAACCAGCTTCGGGTTGTGTCTGCTAAAACACTGCTTTCCTCATTTGTGAGAAATCCTGATCATCACCCTATGAGGAGTTTCTGTTGTGGCTGGTTTCAAACAGTAGTATGAGTTGCATACTCTCCGGCGCAATGGTTCGTCTGAAATCTAACCGAGCGCCGTTCAAATCCTTGCGTTTCTAATCGATTTGGTGTCGCACAATCGTTTTTAACGCCTGGTCGCATTCCTTTCTAGGTGATGGTTCTTTCGCACGCACACACTTACACACACCTACAGTTCTGCTGCTGGTATTGTTGCTGTTGGAAAAATATCCGATTTGTCATTTATTTTGTTTGTGCAGCGGCGGTTGTTTACTGGTTGATTTTGCTCTCGCTAAAAAGTATTTGACCTTTGTTTATGCGTATGTGCACATTGTGCTCACCTTAATGTTCTTTCGTGCTTTAGCTAAGCAACCTCATTTAGGACATAACCAATAGAACTCTTCGTATTTTTCATTCAATCTAATAGAAGCGTCTACAGTTGTTTCAGAACCACAAAGATAAGTCATCGGCGTCGGTTGTTGACGCCCTTACCATAGAAGAAGCGGCGGCGAACCAGCTGACGAAAAAAGAGCGTCGACGAAAGTCGAAGGAGCTCAAGGAGGCCTCGTCTGCAACGAACGTTGTCACCATCGGCTCTCAACAAACGAAAACAGGCGGCTCTCAAGCCGCCGCTGTTAATACTACTTCCGTCGCTTCAGCCGTCACCGCTGCGCAATCACCAAAAATGTATGTTTCGTGGCTGAGTTTCTCGTTTAAAATTTAGATAAAGCTATTATTCAGGGAATTCACTGCTGAAAGCAAGTTTGTAACGTCTCCAGGAAGACGGAGGAGCGGAGAGAAGGCTGGTGCTGAGGCGAATTTTCGTTGTTCAACTGAAGATGGTGAAGAGGAGTTTCTCAGCGCCGATGAGGGAGTTGCCTCAGTTGGTGAGGAACCGGTGAGGCGTTTTTTTAATCGTTTTTGATCATTCGCATATAATCTGTTTCACAATGCTGCTTTGAACAGTGTGCGTTGACCGTAACTTCAACAAAGAAAGATTCATCAAATGTCCGTTCTGCATCCGAAGTTGTTCTCGACGGCTCCAATTACAGGTCTCCATATACGTTACCACATATTACTACTAGTTATCTCATTTATACCACGTATATACCGTTTAGAACGGGCGGTGAGGCTCATGTCGAACGTCAAAGTGTTGATGAGCAGGAGTTTATCACAGTAAACACAAAGAAAAAGAAGATTAATGAGTTATCTGGACAGCAACAAAGAATTGGGCAAGTACTTAGTACCTACTTTCATGTGTCCTGCACATTGTGTGTGCTAGTATTATGCGTTTCCGTTCTGCTTTTGCAGTTCCGCTGGTAAGGAGGAACGCCAGCAACGCTCCGGTGAACACTCAGGTCCAGCAAGACGCAGTTCACTAGGATTTGCACCAGAATCACGTAATCTAACACCAGCAAACTCTTTCATACCTCCTGGTCGTCGCCCAACGGCGGCATCATTGGCAGATTTTATGGACGGAAAGGTTTCTGCGTTTCTAAACACTTTATTGCTTTTCCACTTATTTGTAGGCATTGGTTTTCTTTTTTATGATTGTAACTATTTGCTCTGTACTAGGACGGAGGCAAAATTCACTATAAGTCGTTTCCTAGTTCTGGTATGTCGAAATCTCTTAAGAAATCGAATCGAAGTGAGGTGAGTTTCATATTTTGACGCTTCTTTGTTTCGCATTGATAGAAATGCTTTAGCGACACAACTACTCCGAGGTAATAGAAATTTCTTTACCGGATAACCCACCGGCACAGGTGCGTAAAAGCTTTTACCCTATAGTGTTTTTTTCTTTACGAAGAACTGCAATTTCGCTCAGGGTGTAGAACTTGAAGCGTAGGTGTTTATTTCTAGAGGTGAGGAAAGCTTAAATTTGCTCGTTTTTAAAGGCGCCGGGTCTTGTCTCACGTCTTTTCTGCTTTTTTAGCTCTAGCTCCATTTTTGTAACAAAATGTCCAATCCTTTGTTTTCCGTCCCGCAAGAGTTAGATGTGAGTCATGGCTGTTGGTGTTTTTGGTGGTTGTGGTATGGAAATCGGTTTCACGATGACCGATTATCGCGAAGCGGTCTCCCACGGTTCACGCGTATCGATTGTGTTCGCGCATCCTTCGTGTCCTCAATAGGTCTTTACGCTCTTCGCTACGATATTTGCAGCGCCACCATCCTCTCATGCTGACCCAGATCCACAGTTTGTAGTGCTCATCGAGGTTATTTTTTTCTTAAAGGTGAATACAAATGAAAAACATGTCGCTCCGTAACGCTACGTAATGATTCACCTACTTTGGTCATTTCATTGGATGATAGCAGTGCGACTACATCCGCCTAACGTGCTTATTTATTGGACGGAGAGTGAAGGTTAACGTCATAAATCAGGAATCGCGGTGTAATGCTCTGGTCCGAAATGAGACGTTGTGGAGTTGTAGACGATTTTGCTTGCTTTCGTAGAATGTTAAAATCCAATTGAACACGGAATTGTGGTGAAACAGGAGTGTCGCAATAAAAATCATGTGACTCATAGGTTTGAGAAGAGATAGTTCGAATGTGACGTGGTTTAATTCGCTCATTTCATGAGTGATGGGTATACATATCACCTCATAGCTTTTCATTTCTGGCTAAGTGGAACAAATCCATTTTCATGTGTTTCATGTGCTTTTTTACATTGTGGGTTATGTATTATTGTATGTGGAGTTGGCTGTAGAGTAAGCGGTTCATCCACGGTATCTGTTCAGCTATTTAAATGCCCTTCATGAATGTGCGCTGCGTTTTATTTGTACCGAGAAGCCAATGTTTCGTTACCAATTGGAGCCAAAATTGATTCAAGTCTATACAGAAGGCTTCGTGTATTCTTAACTTCTCTTTTGGTTTTTAAGTCATTCTTTTTGCTTTGCTTTCTACTGATTTCTTAAGCGGGCGTTTTTCTAATGCCTTGATGTTTATGTTGACGTTTGTTTCTCTCAATGTTTATGCAATCTTCATTTGCGACTATACGTCTCATGTATGACTCATACGTGGTCGGAAGTGATTTTGACTGCAATTTTCAAACGCACGTAGTTCGTAGTCAACTCTGTTAGTTATAGCAAAAACCACTGGAATCTAAAGGTCCTTTCTGACAAAACACACCTCTTTTACTGGGCCATGAAGAGATTGTTATTCTTCTGAGTTTACAATTTCTTTTACTTTTGTTCTCTTCTGAAGGTTCCTATCTCGAGTATTGAATCGCTCAGTCAAGTGGCATTTTGTCTGGAAAAGCGCAGTCATCTCATATGCGTTGTTGTTTATGGCTCCAAAGATGTTGAGATATGAGTGAAACTCTTAACCTCAGTTGAGCTTCGAATGCGCGATTATTCTTTCCGGGGGCTCGCATGCTATGCACCACACTACACGTTGCCCTTGTTTTGCCTTCCTCTTAGCCAGTTTTTTTTTATTCTAGCGGCACTAGTAACAATCAACTCTTGTGGTTGTATTTTATATAATTTCCTGCCATTAAAAAAGAATGGGCAGTAAATAAAAGTTAAGCAATGTAATTTCGTCCTGCAGCTTGAGGTTAATGGGTTCGGTGCCGATTTCGACTACCAGATGATTCCTGTTGGTGGGTGATTGCTTATAGCACCATTACAATAAACAAAAAATAACAGAGATAAAGAGAATGCAAAGGCCTCGATTGATACGGTGGATAGCAAGTGACCCCTCGGAAAAGCTAATCACGGGTTCGAAGTTCATCTGACGTTGTGAGTTTTTTTATATCTCAGTAACCTTGCGGTTGTGTTATCTTATACCAAAGGTTCTGCGGAACAATCCATTTTATACACTTATTAATCAACAAGAAATTTCCGGGTGAGCTTTCTCATGTTGTTCAATCACCCAGTAAGATTGTTGTAAGGAAAATAGTAAGATATCCCTGCTATATCCCATAAGGTGTACATCGAAATGATGAGGCAAGAACACTTTGCTAAATCGTTGTATTTCTAAGTAGTGTACTTTGAAAGTGTTTAGTTGCTCAGTATTTTTCTCAATCTTTCATTGGTGTGAGAAAACTTTATAATCAAAAAAGCTACTTCATTATATGCTATTTTAAAAACATCTATAATGTCTATACTTGCCTTTACATAGATTTCGAAATTGCTACGTACAAGCAATGAGTTTGTGTGGTTTTAGGAACCACTTTTTCCCTCCTTTTTCATTTACTTATTAATTTTTTATATTGGTTCACGAAGGATCCTTTCCAAGGTGTGACTAGCAGATGGCCTAGAGGTACTACTTTTGTGGACGATTTTAACAGATTTGCATCACAAGGTCATTCGTGATTTTTTCTGCACATCCATTCCATTCTTGCATGTCCTGATCAAATGGGTTTTTCGTGGAATAGTTCCCACTCGCAAAGACATTCGTTTAATTAATTTCGTCTAATAGTTATTCGTTTTATGTGAGATATATTGGCGTAATGTGACTAAATGGCATGATAGAGTCATCAATATGCATATGTTTGCTAGACTAGCATATCCTCTTATAATTTCTGCTGATAGGTCCAATAAATGGGCTACGAATAAGATGAGTCCTGCTCTAAAGGATGTCCCTAGTCAAAGGAGGATTTCTACACCAATTATAGCATTATACTTCCATTAATCCAGAGTCGGTCAAAGGAGAATTAGCTAGGTGTAAATTTCACTTCAAACATATTCCTATCCAAAAGAATGTTTTCTAAAAACTAAACTTTAGCCACAGTATTAATGCAGGTATTGCTATTATATTAGGTGTTATAGATATATAGATGTTAGATATTGTAGATATATATATATATATGTATATAGATATATTAGGTATTATATTAAGTTGCTGGTAACAGTTCCCATCTGAAGACATTTGATTTTTATCTCATCAATAGTTGTTGATTCATATAACTGGTCATTCTTTAGTCTTTATAGTATTGGCTTCTTTAGCAGTCAAGCCCAAATAACAGCCGTAAATAAATCGTCCTCATTCTTTGTTTCAAGCTATTTGACGGTGATCACAAGACATTGAGATTTACTGTACTCAGCGTCCTGAGCCATTGTTCGTTTTTGGTGAGCAGTTAATAGCACATAGTGTTAGGTTTATATTGCGTCGATATAATCCGACTTTGCACGTTCCAGTTTTTGCGCAGTAATCCATTTTCCTCCTTTCCGTTCAGCATTGTTTACAAGTCATGGTTATCGGAACAGGAGTACATATTGATTATTAAGTAATACGAGAACAATTATCTATATTCTTGCTGAGATAACACGAGGTGTTACTTTTACGGTTTTTTTTTTCTTTTTTTGTTTACGTGACATACTCAGTGAAAGACTTATAGAAAGCGGTGAATGTGTGAAAAAGTTGTATTGTTCTCAATGCGATTGAAATATTGGTTCGGCATTTTCTTTATTTGGTTATGGAGGTGTTTGGATGGGTAGATTGAGTCAAAATGTCCTCGCATGATTCTGAGGAAGTCGAAATCCGCCAAAACGTCAGCTTTTTCGTCAAGCAATGAAGTAAAACCTCGTGTTTTCTCATCAATAATATAGAGAATTACTTGAAAAACGAGGAGATTAATAGAAAGTCGGTCGAGGGACCCATGAATATTTTTCACATATGTTGTGAGGCCAACTACCAAAAGGCAACAGCAGCGTAGCTGATGTGTTGTGGATGTGTTTGTGCTTCAGGTGTGAGCATTGTGGAATTAATGATGTGGAAGAATTATTTCAGGAGGTATGGGGTGTACAGCAATTAGGTATTGTGAGCGTGACGTTCTTGAGTGCTTGATGAAGTCTTGTTGTTTTAAAACTTTTCTTCACTCAGGCTTTGTGTGTTTCAGCGTTTATCATCGGAATTTAAAAGCATGATAGGCTAAGAGTGTCTCTTCTACCGGTTATTTTTAATGCGTTAATACACTGTGGAATATTACGAATGGTATTAATTGGAGTATGTGAGGAAGATCTTGGTGCACCAAGAGAACTAAGACATTGCTTTTGTGCTATTTCATTGTGGAATCGTAGTTGCCAAATAGTAGTTTATCTGTGACTTTAATGAGAACATCATGAACAGCTTAATCACACGCGGTGATCAGTTGGTTACAATCTTGATTATAGTACTTGCTTTGTTTTCTTATTAGTGGGACTGAAGAGGTTTCAAACAGTATTGGTAATGTAATCACTTTTTATTTGCAGGCTATTCTTTTTTCATGGCAGGGTATGATGTGAAATACAACTACAATGATCATGAGATGTTTGAAAAACTCCGCACCGCAGGCGTCTGCGGTGGGGATCGAACCTCGTTATTATCCTTTCTGGTGGCTAACATGTTTACCACCATACCATGCATGTACTTTGTTTCGTCTTTGTCAGCCGTGTTTACTCTCGGAAAGGGTAATAACGAGGTTCGATCCCCGCTGCAGACACCGGCGGTCTGGAGTTTTGCAAATGTCTAAGAATTATTGTAGTATTGGGAAGATCACTTACCTACCGTCATCTACCCCGGCTTTTTTATTTATGGACAGCAATTTGTTCAAAAGTTTTCTTACACTTTTGACACAATAGTAGTTTTTCGCAGCGAATTCAGACATTTCACGTCAAATTAGTGGTTGGTAATGGTTACTGTTTTCAGTGATGATGTTGGAAGAAAGCAGTTGAAGCAGTATATCCAAGTGTTTATCTACATTCATTTAAACTAGCGTTTTGCAGCATTGGGTGCCAAGTTTCATTTAAAAGTACTTTGTTTAGATTTGGTGGTTTGCTCTGTAAAGGCTTCCTTTATTTCGTTTCAGGTATTTAGGAAACTATTGTCCCGGGTTTGCCCTGTTGTGATTCTTTCTGGATGTTTTTTAATTGAACATTTAAAAAACGCCCTGATAAGTGACGATAGACAGTCACATTTTTTCTTGACTTACTCTCTTATTAAAGATTCTCAGCCCAAATATAACTTTTAGATGTCGAAACCTGCTAGCCGAAACAACAATGGCTCTCCCGAGCGCACCTTTTCTTATGCTGATGCTGCCAAGAAGTCTTCTGAACCAAGTAATTTTAAAGTATTTCACGTATTTATGTGCTTCATTATATATATAATATATATATGTACATGGTATCGTACTCATCAAGGTTTGCTCAACAAGATTTTCGAGAAGTATATACATGTATCAGAATGTATGTATATGTCTCACCTGTTGTCCCGTTGATCGTCGAGTGATTCGAGTCGGAATCAATAGTCGTTTTAATGATTTCCACTACTTTATAGGTCGTGACAACTCTCCTGCTTGTCCTGCAGTGGCATCGCCTTCTGCGAAGTCCGACTCGCCAGCTCCGCAGACACCAACACCTGTTTTGTGTACGCACATAGAAATGTGTGATACCAATGGTAATCCTGATGTTGAAATTCTGGAAAAAAATGTTCCTTGTGTTTTATACTTATGAAAACCGATTTCCCATTACGGCCAAGATTCTGTTTAGAATTTTAAAGATGGTTGGCCTTCTTGGTGTGGGAAGAATTTCTTTTTGAAGTGCTTTTATTAAATTGCACTGCATTGCATCACATTATATGATCCGACTTCGCCGGTGTCATATTTTACGAATCCTAGAACTTCTTGCATTCTATTTATCTCTTCTCATCCACCATACGCGAAAGTCCCCGAACTTGCTGCATGCGGGTTCGGTTCCTGCTTAAGTATTTTCTTATTTAGAAATGTCGTTGAATGCTCGTCTAGTCGATTCCCTTTGCAATCCGTAGCTGTCCTAAAGCGTTCCGATGTGGATTAGAGTTTGTGAGATAGTCCTAGACAATTATGGTAACAATTTCCCGACGCAGGGACGATGAGGGCCTTGGTGAACATGGAGCGGGGTGGGGTCAGCGCGAGGATGGGTTAGCCCTTCCGCGTAGTAAACATCGTAGTGACGATGAACACTGCGCTACCCACGCTCTGTTGTATAATTGGAATGATTGGATGTGATTTGATTTTTGAGCGAGCTCGTTTAACGACTGAAAATTTTTTAGTGCTGCCACCTTCCGAGGTTTCTTCAGGCATTTCTGCGGCTGCTGGCGGACTTTCCTTTTTCTATGATGAAACTGAAGCAGCACTTAGTCGAGAAGGAGATGAAGGTGATATATTTGAAGGAAACTTTATAATTACCGTAATAGGAAGACGCACCAGTGGTTAGGATGTTGCGCTAAGTCACAAACACAAAGCGAACCCACTGAAGTGGCTTAGCCTTTGTGAAGCCTTTTGATTAGTCCTTTTTTAGGAGAAATTCTAGACCATGTTCCTTGTTCATGGTAGTAATTTTTGGATTATCATTGCTAACTTGTTTACTGACCTATTAACTGTTCCAAATCGTTTACTAAACTTAATCCTATGCAGCTGATGTGGAAGTATCTCTTGATGATGCTTTTGTATTACACCTCGGAGGAAAGACGGTTCGTTTCGCAAAGGGTATGGCGTCACCAGCAGTTGATGGGCCGCCGTCAGACAGCCATCATATGTACTTGGTGGAAATGTTAGCGCAAAGGTGGAAAATGTTCCAAGAAGGGCAAGGTAAGCCTACATCTTTATGTTTACCTCAGATCTATTTTGAGATTTTGTTGTTCCTATGTTGTGCATTTGATTCTTCGTGAAGTTAAGAATAGCGCTTGTTTTCAGTTCCGCATATCTACCAACCAAGGATAGTTTCGTCTTAATGCTCGCCTTTGATTCGTTTCGTTGGTTTTGTCTTGTCAGCTTGCCTTAATTTCGTTCGCCACATCCTATTATCGACGTATGGAGCCGGAATCTATGAATTTATACTTTGCTACTTTGTCGCATCCTTTTTGTTCCTTGCGAACTGTTACATCTATTTTTACTACACATCTAACTTCATGTGATAGCGTTTTGGAGTTTAGTGCTCAGTGACGGTTTATCGTTTTGCCCACTTCTGTTAGAATTTTCGGTGATAATTAGGCAATGGCGGTCATTCATTGTGTTGATTGTATCCATTGCTTTCACTGTCCTCCATAGTTTGCATTGTTAGGGAGAATTTCCACCCATGTTGTCTTCCTTTCATTTGATTGAATTTTTATCGTTTTATGATGTTTTTTCTGTTTTCAGTCTGTGTTATACATTCTTTTGTCGTCTTGTTGTAGGTGTCCATGATGATCCGGCTATTTTTTCTTCCAAACATGACCATGAACTTCTAACTTTTAATTAACTTAATATAGAAGCTTAGTCAGGTACATATACGAAGTGCTAGCGTTTGCTGACTTTTGTCCGCTTATCAAGCTTTCTCACATTAGCTCACAATCTTTCTAAGTTTGCGATGTTATTTCGTGATGTTTTTTGCTGAGCGATGCTGTTTTCTGTGCTAATGTTGCAATTCCTCCTATTTCTATGTCATTAGCTTTACGCTTCCACTTCTCTCTTTTCTGGTGAGATGCATGGTTTGAAGTTCTTCTTTATCGGAAATTTTGCCATGTTTATTCAGTCAAAGTGAAAGCAAAAGTATTGTTTCAAGCACAGTCTCTGCACCAGAGCAATGTTCGTCGTTCGCAACTTTTTACCGCTGTGATCGTGAAGCATAGATAGCTAGCTTTTTGTGTGAAGAAACTTTTCAACGGTTTGATCCTTATGAATCGCCCACAGTCCATTCTGTACTTATTGTTTACGTACAGATTTTAGTTCTATTCTAATAAATGTCTAAACCATTACCTCTTTCCTTTTTTGCAAGTAGATTTACGCTGGTTTTGTTGGGAACAATATGACGTTGGATTCCATGATTGCCCGAGGGTTGTGTATCATAGATATGGTGAATGCTTATACCTTAGTAAGGATAAAGAAGGTCCGACAGTTTGTTATAATGGAAGCGTCAATGTAAAGCGCGAATGACAAATTTGGAAAGATTACAAGAAAAAGGTAATTCCAATAAGATGTGAGAAGGGAATAACACAATTGGAACTAGTCTGCTTCACACGAACAAGTAGTTCCGGTGTCATTTTCAGCCTTTGTTTCCAGCTCAATCAGGGTTTGTTTACTTCTTTAGTCTGCTTTCGGGAAAACATTGTTGACGACGTTAATGATAAATACGGTAACCCACTGCCCACCAAGCCTTCCATCCTTCCGGAGTTGGTAAACTAGTACCAGATTTGTCTGGGAGGATAGCAGCACTGGCTCGATACATCGGTAGGCCACCGCGAGTCACTGTAAAGGCCAGATATGCATTCAATCTCCTCCAAACGATGCTCGATGAAGTCGAATGGATGGTGCATCCCTCAAGGATTGACCGACGCCGAGAGCTTCATCCTTTTAATTGTTGGTTTGTTCCGTGGCTTGGGTAACTCGTAAAGAAAACATTTTTGTAGATTTTTCCTGCATAGAAAGAAAAATTGGGCGGCAAAACAAAAAGCCAGATGAGTCACCTATGGCTCTGTCGTCTTAACTGAGTCATGAACACTATTGGATGTTATGTTTCAACACGTGCACATTGATTTCAATGCATATTTGGGGAAGAAGAACTGGATATATCAATTTCAACGCGTTTTCTTTCTAACACTTCATTTTACTGCACAATGTTTTTCTGCCAGATTTTTTGAATCAATCGATGAGTTATCCACCCCAATCTATTCTCTAAATAACTTTTAAGGGAAAAAAAATCACTTGTTGTATGAGTTTTTTCTTCCGGATATTCTAAGTAATGACAATCTTCTACGACAAGGGCTATTCCAGGTGAGGAGGATACTAAAGTATGTGTCTGCGCTCATCAGTGTGCTTCCACTGACCATACGTGTGGGAAGATAACACTTTCTAAACTCCTTCGTTCTCACATACGAACAAAAATAGAAGACTTAAAAGTGCAGGAGTATACGCAACAAATTTTACGAAATCTATTACGGAAAGTTTACAACGCCTTGGTAGATTTGCGGATTAGTCCTTTCCATCACACAAACAGCATTGATTAGTTGTTCATTTTTCTTTTGTTAGCACTACTCCGAAAACATGGAGAAATACGCGGAAGGTCATAGAGGGTAGGTGGCACATATGAACCACAAGAATTAGTGAAAATATGTATGGAAAATCCGAGTTGTAGACCAGCGTAGTCATTTTTGGAATGACATTAGACTACATGCATTGAGAGCTCAATGAACAAAAGACTTGGAGGAAATGAGCCGGAGTCTGAAATGTTCTCATGATGCGTATTGGCAAAACGGTACAAGTACTCGCCGCCTACCACGGTACGCTTCCTAGAGTTGACCTACAGCTGAGAATAAAGATGGGAATGCTAGAGAGTCTACTATCTGTCTCCCAGTGACACTCAGCAGATTGAGCATTCCCAATTGCTCCAACTGGTCGTGGAGGCAAATCAAGTTGAACGATTTAGTTCCAGAGTTTGATAAGAGGAAGTAAGTGACTTGAGGAGCTTACAACAGTATCTAAGGGATTAGGTACAGCACAGGTACGGATGCCATTCGTTAACCCTTTCACGAACATGTACTTCGAATTTAAGGCTTAAGCTGCTGCACCGTACGGACCGTACCATCTTGACATCAACACGCATGCTTTTTGCTAATTTATTTCGCTGTACAGAGCTCTTTTACTTCACTCCTTTTAGCCCATCGATAGCTTCTCGAACACAAATTTTGTACTGGAGCAAAGCCGAGAATAGGTGTTCTCAATGCGCTGGACTAGCCAAGAGCCGTTTTCGGACGAGTGGGCTCATTTGCTTGAATTTCCACGTTGGGTACTAGGATGTTCGCTGGTAGTTACACAATACATACTTAAGCTTGAGGATGGTTTATCGTTAGTAAGACATAATACATCACTGAGACTTCCGTAAACGTATTTGCGTATTTGTGGTATGTAGATGTCTTAAAAGGATAAAGGATAAAGCTCTCGGAGTTGATCAATCGCTGAAGGATGCACCATGCATTCGACTTTTTTAAGCATCATTTGCTTGGAGGTGATTGAATGCATATCTGACCTTTACAATGACTCGCGGTAGCCTACCGATGTATCGAGCCAGTGCTGTTATTCTCCCAGATAAGTCTGGTACCAATTTGCCGACCCAAGAGTATGTAAGACTTGGTGAACCTGGAGCGTGGGATCGATTCCACGTGTGTGTTGCAGTTATACTATAATAATGCTAACTAATCAAATTCATCGATAATCTAACACGATGTTGATAAAGAGGTTTATTCCGCAAACGTATTGATTATTCACTCATAGGTTAAATAAAAATCGATTTTTGAAATGTTAAGAAAGTTTCGCACTTCTGCCTCATCAACGTATTAAAATTATTGTCCTGATGTAACCGTTATATGTTGTTAATCTAGCAACAGTCTCAAATACTTAAGCTGTCTATAAGTACTATAAAAATGTCACGATTTCCACATCAATTCATCTAGTTATCATTAAGCTGCGGCTTGGATGCGTGTGGCGCAGTGGTCGGAGGCGCCCTGCAACGCACACATGGAATCAATCCCAGTGCCCATGGCCTACCAAGCCTTCGTTCCCTCTGGTATCGGAAAATTGGTACCAGACTTATCTGGGTTGATAGCATCACTGGCTCGATACATCGGTAGGCCATCGTGAATCATTGTAAAGGCCAGATATTCAATCACCTTCAACGAAGATTAATGAAGTCGAATGCATGGCGCATCCTTAAAGGATTGATCAACGCATAGTGACAACGTTAATAGTTAGGCTGTTTGTACATATGATAACCACATTATCACCCGAAGTTAAAACTACTACATCCTCACACGCGTCTCCTAGTGTTAAGCTCCTTATACGTTACTACTGTATTCTACGTGACATCTGTACATTACATTGCTCCACCAGCCCATGCCAAAGCTGTTGTCTTGCCTCAAAGGTAACCTTTAGAGCAAGGGCAAATGCAAAGTAACGGGGTGAGAGTTGTTCACTCATCCATCACTTTAACTTCGCTTATTCATCTTATTATCGACTCATCGCTTGTAATGTTTTGGCATTGTCATGTCGTTATTATATTATTATTGCGACAAACGGTTTAGTTACCTAAGTTTGACATTCTGCTCTGTGGTATCGACAGAAGTTCTGCGTAGCAAATTCGTACGAAGTCGAGCATTCTATTTCGCCTTAGCGATTGTTTGGTTCTGACGGCTGACCAAAGGAACGAACTGGAGTCTATTGGCAACTATTATAACGCACAACATCGATGATGTTGGGTCGTGTTAAAAGGTTAAGAGCATTTACATAATATGGGTTATTTGATTCTTTCGATATAACCAGTACCATTGCGTGGATTATTCAGAAAAAAAGCAGTTTTTTTCCAAATAGTTTTGTTCCCATCAGTTAGTTTTTGACAAACAGAATAGGAAAAATTGCGAAAAATTACTGGCACTCGACCGAGCAAGAGCTAATGAACTATATTATCAGTGAATTGATGAAAAAGTTGGAATCCATAAGCTTTTCATCATCAGCTTTCCACTTGCCGTTAAGGACTCCACTGTAATTCATTAATAAGCTCTTTGGACTGTGGCAAAACTTTCTAGCGTCGTACTCTTTCTTCCAATGCTTTCACTATGAAGTAAGGAGTTCATGAAAACCAGGAAGCCTGACCCGGCTCAAACCCCCTCTAGTCAACTGCGATTGCACTCGAACAGCTACTTCTCAACCCTTTCACGACCATGCGCGTTCATTTCGATAGGTACGCTGCTGCACCTTTCGGACCATACACCTTGATTTCAGTGCGTAAGCTTTATTCTGGTCTATTTCACCGCGCTGTTTTCCTCCGAGATTTTTATGGTCAATCGGTAGCTTGGCGAACACAAAATTTATACTGGGCCCGGTCCATTTATGGGCGTTCTCAGTGATTACACTAGGAAAAAGCCGTTTTCGGATGGCGGAGCGGAATAGGTGAATTTGGAAGATGTGAGAGACTCAAAGAGATAAATTTCAAACATGGTAGAGAACCACACAGAAAAGCTGATAAAACCGTGGTTGAATTACTACTTTTTTCCACCACACACAAGAGGTGACCAAAAAGATGGGAAGAAAAGCAGATCATATTGGAAATGTAAGAGTAGGACACGGAAAAAATAGGAGGAAAACGAAAAGTAGAACGATAACCTCAAGAAACCGGTGTGTCGTGGTTCTTAGGAGAGCTCACAAACCACACATCTTGATTTCAATGCGTGTTTTGATTGCGCTCAATTGACACACGATCCGTTGGATGATTGATATGTGGCAGTAGCCGCGGTCATAAAAGAGTTGAATATGTTATACGACAGTAAGAACTAGAACGTATCGTCAAGTGTCGTTTAGCAAGACAGGGACGCGAGAAGCTCACACGGCAATGAAGCCGCGGAAAGACCCAAGAGTGTCAGTGACCCAGCAGGAAACCTAAAGTCACCGGAGCGACCCCAGAGGTTCCACAAGCTGGACACGATATACCGCCTCCAAAATAGTATTTGCGTCAAGAATTTTCCAGACGCTGCTCTGAACTGGAAAAACTAGAATCCGTGGACGACATCACGGCGTCGCTCCGAATTCAGCTCTTCCACACATTACCGTTCAAATTGACACGGATTCCCGCCAAATACGCGAAGTGTACGCGTTCCGTACAAATTTGCGTCAAGTGCACAATTTTCGGATTTATTCATAGCACGCTCACAGTTCACTTCAAATCTAACCAGTAAATTCACTTCGGTGTGTTTGTTTTTTATCGTCCTTTGAGTCATATGTGGGTTATGACGCTCCGGATGGTGATGTTATCCGGATACGAAGAAGAATTCGTCCATTGCTGTCTTCATAGTGGCAAAAGTGGTGGGAGGGATCAAATAAGAGAACTAGGTAGATCGAAGAACTGCGTTCCGGCATCAAGGCGCTCGTCCTTTATGCGATAAGGTTTGTCGTAAGCGTCCTTAACTAGTTGACTTTGTTGTTTTGGCGAAATGTTCGGAGCTGAGTGCTCGCCGTATCAGGTCGTTTTCGATTCGTTGGGCTCAAGTGATCATTACATTGCCATGAGTAACAGATGAGGAAGATGGCAGTGTAACAATTGTAGGAGTGAAATGTAGTTCTTGGATTACTTTTCACTACAACAGTTTTTTTCGAAAAAGCAGTTCTCATCATGAATATCGTCAATAAAGGCTTATCGATGATATGATTGCGGTGAATTGACACCTGGACACCCACTATTTATACCTTTTTCTAGGTAATGCTTGCCCACAGCCCTTAACAGTTACTGTATTAGGTATTAAGAGGAGGAATACTTTGTGTCCTAGCATGCTTTATTGCTTATTTGGATGCTTGGACGACCACTCGTCACGACTACTGCGATCCACATCACTTCTCCATCCGTCTCTTTACCCGCGATCGTCGTCCATGGTGGTGGTGTGTACCTAGTCTGATGTCATATGGGGCTACCACGCCGTTAATATGGAAAGCGTTTGATACTTCGAATGTAGCTGATAGATCTTAGTTACAAAATGCAAAGATACAAAAAAAAACTGTGAACCTTCGTACGTTTTATAGGTGATCCAAAAAGAAAGAAAAACCAACCTTCGCCCCTTTTGCGCGGCTTATTGCTAAGAAGACCTTCGGGTTAAGAAGACGACCATGAAGCTTTGCGTCTTTTATATGACTAGGCGCTTCCCCTAAGAGGTTCTGAATGAACGTTATGCGTGCTGCTCGTACTCTAGCTTTTGTGGTCCATCACCATAGAACAGGGAAGGTTTTCCAAGTTGGAGATTTTATTTTCTCGTTGTACCATCTGATTTCCTTCTTTGTTGGATGCTGTTACCTCACTGTAACTCTTTTGTTTACTTTCGTGGTCGTGTTTTGTGTTCTGCTTGTGAAATATATGATTGGGTTCTATCAGAAATGACAGCAGCTATCAGTGTTACGCCAGCGCAATATCGCAAATATGGGATAAATGGTGAACTCCGGCTCTCTACTGGTTTCTTCCAGGTATATTTCAGGATCTCCAAAATATTTTGAAAAATTTTATTCATTTACATTGTAGATCACAACAGGAAATAACATGTGATAATTCTTGTGTCAGAGAAGTTTTTTTTCAGCGCTACTTCGAAAGTGATGGAACGAGCACGGAGGTGCCGATTCTTCAAGTTTCGGTGCGTCCCCCTTTGTCATATTTAATTCGTGTAGCATCATGAACACATTGCAGCTTGCGAGAAAGTTAGGAGAAGGAATGGCTGGCTGGCCAGAATCTTGTCTTAGACTGAGGTTGACGGATGGCGCTTTCCACTATTCTGGCAGGTTTTTCACTTTATGGTGGCGTTCACATTAAAATGGTTGCACGGATTCTAGAACTTTAGAGAATTTACTTTTCAAAGAGTCCTGTTTGTTGCTAAGTGTTTGTTCTAACGTTTTATCTAGAGACTTACTGTGAAGTGTTCTATTCGTTATCCCTTACATGATTTTTAATAATTTTTTGTTTTAAGGGCTCTTCGTTGTGAGGAGCTTGGAGGCTCAGTGTGATCGAGATAACCTGGTTGGCAATGCTGAAAACGGTGGTGAAATAATTGCAGTGACTAAGATGTATATTAATCCTACTGGATGTGTTGGCAAGAAATCAGAAAATGTTCCCGGGTGTGTGTTTCAGAATCGTTCCTGCTTTTATTAGTTCTTGTTTTTTCGTATTTTTTCGTCGTGGGGTTTGTTCTAGTTAATTCTTCCCATCTCTGGATTGATAGCCATCACAGCATAGTTGCCGTTCTTGGGATGTGGTTTCTCTCGTTTTTTATTTGTGGGATTGTTGGGGAAAATGGGGAAAAAGAAAAAATGAAAAAGTCAGTAAAAAAGATGCAATCCTTCTGAATACTTCCAACATTTGTATACTTACAGTTTAAACAAATTCAGGAAGCCTATGCTCATGATCGCTGGGTATGAGTTACTCTCAAGGGGGCACCCAATTTTTGCTCCAGGTATCAGTCACGATGGCGATAAGGTTTGTGAGAATTTGGTCTAAAAAGCGTAGCGGTGTTTTAATTGTTGTGGTACAATTTAGGATAAGTTCTCCACATTCAAACCTACTGAGGTGTATTCAGTACCATGGGGAAATCCAAGCATTCTGGGTGCGCAGGCTCAAGGTGGTGCACGTGAGTGGTGTTATTTACATATGAATGAGCTAAAGTATGTACGTTTCCTTTCAAACGCTTTCGTTTTTGAAGGAGCGATATCTCACCAAATGTACAAAGAATGCAATTGTGTAGATATTTATTTAGAATCTGCTCGTCCTGCAGCTCCACGAAGGCAACCACAAAGTTTCGGTTCTGGGAATGTAACACCTATAAGTGTGATCACTCCTTACATCAGCAAATGGCGTATTTGTGGTCTTTGCACCGCAAAAGAGGAGTTGAAGACAACTAAAGCCAGAAGTGGTGCTGGAGACATGAAGGTGCTAGGCATGAATCGACCGTTTTCTTTTGTTTTCTCATCACTAGATTGTGTGGAAAAAATAAATGGCGCGTGTGGCGCAGTGGTAGGAGGCGCCGTGCAATACCTATCGGATCGATTTCCCAGCCCCAGACCCACTAAGCCTTCCTTCGCTCTGGGGTCGCAAATTGCTACCAGATTTGTCTGGGAGAATGCCAGCACTGGTGCGATACATAGGTAGACCACTGCGAGTCATATAAAGGTCGGGTATGCACTCAATCACCTCCAGTGATGCTGAATGAAGTCGAGTGCATGGCACATCCCTTCGGGATTGATTAACGCCGCGAGCTTTATCCTTTCATTTATGGAAAATAATCTAAGATCTTGACTTTCATCTTCAAATGATTGCATTGTTCAAATTAAAAGTATACCAAATTAATAGGTATAAAAAGGTTAAAGCATAACTACATTACTACACTGACTGACTACATTAAGCATCGTTTGAAGGTGATTGAAAGCTTATCAGGCCTTTACAATGACTCGCAGTGGCCTACTGATGTATCGAGCCAGCGCTGCTATCTGGTACTAATTTGCTGACCCCGGAGGGACGGAAAGCTTGGTGGACTGAGGGCGCGGAAATCGATTTCATGTGTATTGCAGGGTGCCTCAGACCACTGCACCACACACGCCAAATATAGGTGTAATATAAATAAGGTTTGCTAATATCTATACATTTTGGAAACGAAGCGCCTTATCACTTGTACCTCTGTTGATTGCCTATCGAGGCAAACGAGGCTCACCAGAAACATTAGGACGAATATCTCATAGCTATAGGCTACTGAACTTCACTTTCATATTGTCCTATGGAATACCATTCTTCGGTGAAATTATCGGAATTTTGAAATAATGTTTTGTGGTATGTTAATGCTTTGGTGAACTCCTTGCGCCGAAAAGTGACCATTTGTATTGTAGATTGTCAAGGATTTTTTGTAGCTGGTAGGGAGGCCTTGGCTTTATACTAACACTGTTATGACGGTTTTTGTGTCAATTGAGTCAACGGCTCATTTTCAGTTGAGAAAGTGGAACAAAGTAGCGTGTCGTGTTTTCACGACATTTAGCTGAACTTCTTTATCGTTTGAATTGATCCATTTTGCCCAACATTTTCGTAATCCCGCTTGCACATGCGACAATCACGCATTCGAGTATTCTGTAGTACTGTTGGGGATGACACCGATAAAGAACTTCTTCAAGACAAGAGGTAGATTAGGCAGTTGTTGACAATGTCGTCCTGTTCTCCACTTTTGTGAAACAAGATGGTATTACCGGTAAGTGGTCAACACGACCTTGTCGTCTGCAACAAAGATAGTGCTTTTCTTTCTCTTCTTGTATAATAAACAGTACTATGAACTGTGTCTTTTCGCTCTGACCACTCTGTTATTCTCACACATAATCTTCTTTGCCTACATTGTTGGTCTTCGGTGGCGAATTCAGTTGCTAGCGTGCATCGTTTCTGCTGATTCTAAATGCTCTTTCTACTTCTGTTCAGCAAGCACGAGGTGCTATTTTATTTCTTTATTTACGCACAAGCTGACGTTTCGGCGGATTTCGCCTTCCTCAGAGCCGCTTTCTATGAGTCCTCCACTGAGTATATCGCGTGAAGACCGACCGCACAGAATTCACATGGAAGCGTAATGAATCCCATGTGAATTCCATTTCATTTAATTGAATTCCATTGTATTCCATTTCATTTAATTGAATTCCATTGTATTCCATTTCATTTACGCTTCCATGTGAATTCTGTGCGGTCGGTCTTCACGCGATATACTCAGTGGAAGACTCATAGAAAGCGGCTCTGAGGAAGGCGAAATCCGCCGAAACGTCAGCTTGTGCGTAAATAAAGAAATAAAATAGCACCTCGTGCTTGCTGAACAGAAGTAGAAAGATATATTCAATCAATGCCGAGGTTAATAGAAAGTCGGACTTGGGAGTTTCTAAATGCTCTCATCTACGTAGCGAAATCTTTGAAACCTATTCGTACTGTTTTTTGTGCGCTGGTTTGTGATTTCTTAGCTAAATGTTAGTATTTCGACTGATTTTAACTTGAAGTGTGAACCCATTAACACAAGGACAAAATCGTCAACGTGGAAAAATGGAGAAAAATTTAGGTTTTGATTCTAATCTAGCACCAATACAAGGTGACTAAATATTTCGAGGGAACGTGTAGATGGTTGTAAAGGCAAAACATTTGTTAGTATTCTATGAAATTAACATCATTCTGAAGCCTGAGTTGTTTTACTATTGAATTTCAAGACGAGTACATATTTTACATAACGAAGAAACGAAGACGTTTTATTTGGTGCGAGAGCCTTTAAAACTTCGAAAAGTTTGTAAACATGTATTTGATATATTACTCCTATTCGGTAACAGGACTTCTATAATAGTCCAAAGTTTTGAGATTCAGAAATACTTATTCTTTAATTGATAAAGCTAACACGAAATTGATAAAATGAACTTTATTCGGCTAACGTCTCGTTGTCTCCATCTTCCTGAGCGGCAATGATCTGACTCAAAATGTCGAAACTTGTGTTACTTCATCAATGAAAGAATACGTATTGATTAGTTATGGTGAAGTTGAGGGAAAGTTAGTTTTTGAAGTATTCTGAAAAACCTTTATGTTTGCTTGACGTTTTTGCTGTACTAGGTTAGATCAGTTTCAGGTGTTCAGTTTCGAACTGACAGACAAAGACGGCTCATCAATTCGCATCTCAGGTTTCAACGATGTAGCTGAAAGAGCGTACAGTATAATACAAACGGATTGTGTACGTTTGATAACACTTCTATGTTAAGATCATGCACAAAAAATGCATTTACAGTCATATTATCTATCTGGAGGTATTGTAAAGCAGGCAAATAAGCGATTTAATACAACAGGTCACGACTACGAGCTATCTCTCAGTGCAAGTTCGGAGGTATGACATCTCTTTTATTGTTTGATTTTACATATCGACACATTTACCAAGATGCGTAATTTTGGGTTCTGTCCTCCACATCTGTTGGCGCCTATCATTTCCTGATTCCCGTGTATTCTTCGATAAATAAACTTCTTTATAAGCTACAACCCTCCAACGGTTTACCGCCTCATCGTGGCTGGCAGGTGTTCCTGGTTGTCGGGCTGCGATGTACAGCGGGGGATTCGTCACCCCGGCAGCGTCTCCTATGCTGATAAAGAATCCGGTATTTCCATGAGCAATCCCAGCTAGGAGTAAACCAATACCAGGATCCACCACGGTCCTCATATCTGACTAGTCGCACAGTGACAAAACGCCCTCTGATCCACAGGAGCGGTAACTGCCTATCGTGGTGGCGACGTGGAACAGGCATTAGCCAGGATAACAGGATTGGGACTCCAGGGAAACAATGGCTGAATTAGCAAAATTCCGAAAAGAAGAATATGCTTGGGTCCGCACAGCCAGTGAGGGCGCACCGTCCAATAATCCAAGTAAATAAAAGTTGCAAAAGAGTTGTTGATAAGTTGTAAATTTGATATTTTTATAGAAAAGCCTTTTCTATACTGCTGTAGATATGCATGCAATTTTTCTAAAATGTCATTTTTGCTTTAATTCCATTTAAAGTCAAAACGTGGAAGAAGTTTGCAGTTAAATTTGAACTCTTGAAGTTTTTAAGTCTTTTTTAGCAGTTATTTTCGTAGTTTTTAAAACAGTTTCGTGGGTTTTTTAGGGTTTCTTTTAAATTTTCTTGCTGGATGACATCCTGCTTTTTCAATCCCAATCGCTAGGTTATCCCAAAAGACACAGGCCAGCTTTAACAATAAGGCGAAAAGGATACCTTCTATGAGCTCTAAAAATTGTAGTCGTTGCAAAATTAAGAAAACCGTTTATTGTTGGTGAAGTTCTATAGATGCCGGTGCTTTTTTTCCTACTAATAACCACTGTTTAACATTGAGAAGCGCGATATTTTATACGACGTACGACTAGAAATCTGTGAATACAGACTAATACGCCCCCCCCCCTCCTCCTCCTCCCTCTCCCCAACTCATGTATGAGTTTAAATCAAACTGGCTTGCCGCGATTATAAAAGAAGGATAAAGCTCTCGGCGTTGATCAATTTCTGAAGGATGTGCCATGCATTCGCCTTCATTAAACATCGTTTGAAGGTGATTGAATGCATATCTGGCCTTTATGATGACTCGCCGTTGCATACCGACGTATCCAGCCAGTGCTTCTGTCCTTTCAGACAAGTCTGGTACTAATTCGTAGACCCCGGAGGGATGGAGTGGTTGGTAGGTCTGGAACGCGGGGATCGATCCCATGTGTATTGCAGAGCGCCTCCGAGCACTGCGCTACATGTGCACCCTAATGTATTACCGAGTTATGAACAATGTATTTAGTTATGTGATTAGTTGTGACTTTTCAAACATTGGATTGGATTTGCTTTAGTTATTTAGTGTACTAAAGCACATTCATTTATTTATAAAGTTTTTTGTTTTAACATCTTTTGCAAAGACCTTTTTTATATCTCGTTGCTCTAAACTTTCTGTAAATTGCAAGCACAGATCGCGCCGTGCCATGACCAAATTCCCAAGCCAGCACTTGTACTGAAAATTTGTCCACTGATAAATATACCGAGTCACAAAGACGAAACAGTGGATGTGTTGGCAGTTGTTGACAGGATAGAACCCGTTAATAAGGTAATTCTTCAACCATTATGCATATTATTGTATTGGTTAATTTTTTCCTTTAGTTTATATCAAAACAAGGGCGTGATTGTGTCAAACGCGATGTTGAACTGATTGATCAAACGGCGACCGTTGTCCAACTTACGCTATGGGGTGAACAAGCTGAGAATTTTGAAGATCATGCGCTTGGACAGGTTATTTCTATAAAAGGAGCCTTGGTAAAAGAGTGGAACGGTCAGTCATTGTTCTCGTTGTAGTCGTCCTATTGCAGACACCATAAATTGTTTAGTGGGCATTATCCCAATCTTTTTTTTTTCAGGAGCTTTCAGCTTAGCAGTAGCATCGGGCTCAAAGATTGAGTTGAGTCCTCAGCTTGATGTAGTCCCTAAATTATATGAATGGTATATGAGCGAGCGGGCGAAGGTTGATACAAAAACAATAAGCATGGTAGCTTCCGCAGGAGGCGATTCTTTTGGCAAGTGTTTTTCTTTCGTGTTTTCCTGCTGTGTAAACTCATCCTCACGGAATAGGTCGTGATTTGCGATTCATTGGCACTCTGACCGCACTCCAACTAGGCAACGAAGCTATTCTTCCAAATGGTCGCTACATGAACTTGAAGGCAATGATAACTACGGTGAAAGCTGACAATGCGTTGTACCAGGCCTGTTTTGTTTTATGGAATTCGAAATAGATCGATTAGATTCCCAATGTTTTATTCTGTATTTTAGAGAATAAGTGCGCTTGCTATAAATCTAACTGAAATTGCAGCTCAAAATTTACTCAGCTTCATATTTTTGTAGAGCTGTCCCAACGATGGTTGTTCCAAAAAGGTGGTCCAGCTTGGTGTCGAGCAGTACCGTTGTGAGAAGTGCGACACAACAAGTGACGCTTTTAAATGGAACTATATGGTGCAGGTATCAAGAAGCTCTTAATATCTGGCTCTCACTAATTCTTTTGTGCTAACATTTCTGTAATTGTTACGTTTTTAGGCTGAATTAACTGATCTGACTGGTTCTGTATGGGTTACGTTGTTCTCCAACCCGGCAACGAAATTATTTGGTATGGAGCCACAAAAGTTGGGAGACCTCAAGGAAGTGGATGTAATGCACTTCACGTGCTCTTCATTCACTCAAGCACTTATTTCTCTTTGTACCGTTGTAACGAAATTTCAGAAGGATGCTTACAACAGAGTGTTTACCGATATTTGTTTTAAATATTTCAACTGGCGTATTAATGCGAAACCCAACACGTACAACGTGAGTGATGCTGCTTAGATTTCTTCGAAGTAGAATTTCTCACTTCTTTTATGATATCTGCTATCGTTTTGTTTCAGGATGAGACTCGAATGCGTTACTCAGTGCTCGGATGTGAACCTGTACCTTATGATCGGTATATACCTCAGCTAGAATTAGCCTTAGAGAAATTGGAACAATTAGAGTGCTAGCGTTAGCTTCCAACTCTGACTTGTATTCACTAATATGAAAAACATGCTGCAAATTTTGTTACTTTCCATGTTCACATTATTGTGCTATGTACTCATCCTCTTGATATTATTCTGAGTTAATTATATTGCGATCTCGTTGTTTTGCGATGGGCTCCTTCTCCTATGTTAGGTATGTCCTCACACATTCTTCAATAAAACTATTCGCTCGGAGATGAAACCATTCTGTAGATAGGGTTATCAACCAACAGTTACTTCTTAGCAAACGCAGGTAAGGATTATGTGAATAGTCATGTTATTGGTGCAGTAATTTAAAACTGAGTTTCTTATGCGTGCTACATCAAATTGATGCACAGTTTTTTGCGGCACCCGCAGTCACTTGATTTTAACTAGTGGTTACCGATATGTACTTCCTACAACAGTTGACCACATACATTTTCTTTCTCTTAGGGCTTTTCTTCATGCGTTGTTACTGGTTCTGGGGGGGTTTCCGAGGGACTAATACGTTGGTAATAATGCCGATCGTCACGATCATGTCGCCGGTTCGATCATGCAACAACCTTACTAAGCTTCTTATCCCTCCAGAGTCGAGAAATTGGTACCAGGCTTGTCCAGGAAGAAATGTTTGCAATCCAAGGAGGATGCTCTAACCCGGTTATCTCAGGATTCTGGAAATAATCGACTGGACCAGCATTCTACGACATTCAAGGTAAGTGTTCAAACAGCAGTCGAAGGCACCCGTCAAAGTTAGAAGACATTAATGGATGATGAATGCGAGTAAACGAATTGAATGTGAGAGGTTCTGGGACCCAAACACTAGACGTGAAGACGGGTCATTTGAAATAAAAAATGCTTTCTCTCTCTCACATGTTGTTCTATGTTTTGGGACATTTCCAACTTTTATGCGTGTGGTGCAGTGGGCAGAGGCGTCCTGCAACACACACGTGGAATCGATCTCAGCACCCATGGCCCACCAAGCCTTTCATTCCTGCGGATCGGCAATTTTCTACCATACTTGTTTGGGAGGACAGCAACACTGGCTCGGTACATCGGTGGGCCACTGTGAGTCATTGTAAAGGCCTGATAAGCATTCAATCATCTTCAAACGATGCTTAGTGAAGTCTAATGTATGGCGCATCCTCAAAGAATTGGTCAACGCCGGGAGCTTTTTTGTTTATGCATCCATTAGAGCGTGAATAATAAATAAATAAGTGTGACGCGCTACCATGCTGGAGTAAACCATCACCACGTTTGTAAGGGAAAAACGAATTGCAAATGTGCTGGGTTTCGCACAACTCGTGAAGACGAACCATCCAAGTATCCAAGTATTGGGATGTGAATAGTTCATTGCCGAGATGTTGTTCAATACTCGGAAGATTCTGACTCGATATCGCCCAAGACCAAGACTCGCTTCGTCCTTCCGTGGCTGGGAAATTGTTTCCGCACTTGCGCCCGAAAAGCTCTCTCCGATTCACAAAGGCTGGCTACTGTCTGTAATGAAGAACTGGAAATTCCCTGGTACGGCTGTCCTATTATTCGATGGAGAATCAACTCTGCCAGCATTCAAAGACGAAGACGTAGTAATGAAGACGAAAATCCTCGACCAGTAGCCGAACCCATGCGTTAATCAGTAGGTATTAGTGGACACTAGTGTTCCAATCGCGTCATTGTTTGATACCATCTAGGGTCTCAAGGTACAGCAAGAGACGGATGCTAGCTTCTCGGTTTTGCAAACAGTGTATGCTACAATAGTCAGGATAGTTCCCATAAAATTACGACAATTGTGGACCATCTGCTGGAGTAGAGGTGTGTCTGAATTCAGAGAGCAGCTGTAGGGCCGGCAAAATCGGAAGCGTACAATCGTGCTGGAATGGAAAGATGGGAAGGAGATTACTATGATGTTGTGATAGAGAGACCGATTCGAGATTATAAAGAGAGGTAGATGCCAGGTTTCCTTTCAGAACGTTCTTACACTACTACAGCTGTGAATATAACATCAAGATTTCAAAGATCGTTAAGAAGATTTCTGGCAATCTGACTGGAGACAGTTCGCTTCTATTCACTAATGCGCTAGTCCGTACATAATCATTTACATAATTTGTTTTCCTGCTAATGTTGATACATCTGTGCAGGTTAGTTCCGAATGGCGGACTCGGTCTGTTGCGATCCTTTAGCGAGCGAGAGGTGGCGAGATATTCGCCGTCTCACAGACAGGCCCTCAGAGTTCGCCATGCCATGGTTTGAAGCTGGTTCTGAGGTTGGAATATTTCATTTCTGACCGTCATAAGGTTAACATTTTACCTTTGAAGAACATGGAAGCACTACACAGTATGCGGGTACTTGTCGTTGGTGCAGGTGGATTGGGATGTGAACTGCTGAAGAATCTAGTAAGCTCGCACTTCTTAAATTCTTATTTTCTGCACGTGGTTGGAGTGCACTTAATCACTTAAGTTTTTACGTATTTTGGGCGCTTTCTGGTTTTCAAAACCTGGACGTTATTGATATGGACACCATCGATGTCACGAATCTCAACAGACAGTTCCTTTTTAGGTATGTTTTCAAAAATTTGTTGAAAATTTAATTCGGTGGACTTGCGATAATTAGGTTATCTGAAGACTTAACACATTTGTGGATAAACAACTTTTTCACCTACAGGGGTATGTATAATGCAAGTTTAATAAATCACTGCTATGACCTTTGCTAAATATTCGGGTATCGTCGTTCCCATATGGATAAGATGCCTCTCGTTTATTCGTTTCCCTACTCGAAAAAATATATAGACCACTGCTCTTCTCACCTACACAGACGGGAAAAAAAGCGAAAGTTAAACTCTACGATTTCCTGAAACCTACGACTCAACTTTTATGAAATAGATAGATTTCTATCCTGTTTTTAGATTCTAGAACGTATCACCTGTATCATCTGTAGTCCCGCTGATCGTCGAGTGACTCGCCAGTAAATCTTTTATTTCTCCCTGTCGCGTGCAAGAGTAGCTCAGTGGGTACTGCTTGCTCTAGGAACTCGTTGAGCATCGTATCTTTCTTCTAGACTTTTCGTGAAGCACTCTGAACATCGAATCGGTGGTCTTCCTGCATTGCGTTTGACATCCCGAGGAATCCAGTCACTAATGGCTCTTGTCCATCTGTTATCATTCATACGCGCTACATGTCCGACCTGCCTTATCTTCGGCTGTTTGGCGTACAGAACGGCATCTTTGATTTTTGATCGTTGACGAAGATCGGAGCTTCGGATCGCATCCCTTACTTGTGTGGAACGAGATACTCCTAGCATCGTCCTTTCGACCGCGCGTTCGATAACGCTGAGTGACCTTTCATCCTGCTAACGCAGCGACCAAGTTTCTGACGTATACATTAGGGCAGGAAGTACCGTTGAGTCGAAAAGGTGGGCACGGCGTCGGGTGTTCTTTGTTCTCTTCACTACATCCTCGATGCTCTTGAAAGCTCACCGGGCCGCTTGTTTCCTTCTGCTTTGCTCTGGAGCTAAGTCGTTCATCATATTGATTTCCCAACCTAGATATATATATATATATATATATATAAAATTGGAGCATTCGGAGATATTCGATGCGTTGAGCTTGAATGGGGCATACGAAAGATCCGTTCTTCGTGAACATCGTTTTTGTGAGATTTAATCGAAGACCAATCCGGCCTTTATCAAAGAAGGCAAGCATTCGTTCCACCTGGCTAATGTATGGTGTTATAAGGACGATGTCGCCAGCAAAGCGAAGATGGTGTAATTGCCGACCATCGATTTCCACTCCCATATTTTCCCATTCCAATGTTCACATGACGGTAAATAATTTCGGCGAGATGGTATCACCCTGCCTAACCTCTCTTTTGATGTCGATGTTAATGTCGTTGTAGAATGGTCATAGTGGGTTCCATGACTGCTATCTCAACTGAGACAAAAACCCTCTTTAAATCGCTGAAAGTGGTGAAAGTGACAGAGTGGTCTTTTGTGCCCTCGCGATATTACAATGAGTCTAGTTATCGTGTGACTGTGGTCCATCTTACTAAATCCTTTTAGAAACCTTGCTTGTCTGTCTCATATAGTGCTTTGTTAATTCTGTTTAGGATGACTCGAGTGAATAGTTTGTAGACGACAGAAAGCAAGCAAATAAGGCGATAGTTGCCGATATCGTGGAGGCCACCCTTCTTGAACAATGGCATGCTCTTGCTGGTCTTCCTTCCACTGAGTAGGAACCTTGCATCCAAATTGGTAACGTGTAAAGAGCTGGGCCAGTATGTATACTAGGACTGGCGGAAGGTTATTCAGGTATTCAGATCTTATCCTGTCTGAACCTGGTGCTGTTCGATTTTTCACCGAGGAAAAGGCATGTCGCAATTGGGAAGGGAGAACCGGTGGTACAACATATTCGTCCTCTTTTATTTCATATGACGGAAAGTAGACGTGGCATTCGAAGAGATCGGAGTAGTATTCGTGAATGGTTTTCTCCATTGTCTTTCTGGACGCTGTAACTTTTCCGTGTGCGCGTCGAAGTGCATTCATTTTGGTCTTGTAATTGGCGAGGCTTCGGTGGGCTTTGCGAATGCTTTTCCCATCTTTTGGAGCTTCGACCATTACTGCTGCTCTCTGACCATTTCTTTTTATGATCTTCTTTTATCGCCTGCCTGCACTGTTTTGGAAGTTCGGACGGTAGTTCGCGGTTGTCTGCACCTCGTGCGAAGCCACACTGGCGTATTAGCTCAAGTGTTTCTGGAGACAGCCGTCCTTTGGTGACTTTCGAACTCTCAGCTTTCATAGTGCTAAGACGAAGATGTTGAGTGAGCCGACCGTATTCCTCGTCGATGTTATCGACAACGGCATCTTCCCAACAACTGACTACTGAATTGAATAAATCCCAAGTTATGGCGGTTTTGGGACTTCGTTTTTTGAATTCAGCGGCTTTTTCTTCCTTCTGCGAGAAATACAATTTTACAGGAAGGAGGCGATTGTCTGGTACCGTGATATGAAGATGTTGAGTGAGCCGATCGTATTCCTCGTCGATGTTATCGACAACGGCATCTTCTCAACAGCCGACTAATGAATTGAACAAATCCCAGTTTACGGTGGTTTTGGGGATTTCGTTTTTTGAATTTAGCGGCTTTTTCTCCTTTCCGCGAAAACTGAAGTCTTGCACGAATGAGGCGATGATCTAATTCCGTGTAGAATTTTGGGACAACAGCGACATCGGTTAGGCAAAGCCTTCGATTTACTATGATGTGGTATATTTCGTTATGTACTCTTCATTGGGACACTCCCACGTCCAGCGTTGAGGGTGATTCTGGAATTGCGAGTTACTATGGATTGTCTTGGTCGTCATGATAAACTGAGGCAGCCGTTCACCCTGTTCGTTCCATTCTAATCCGTGGGTCCCAATGTGACGTTCTTCAGACGTTTTTCTTGGTCCAATCTTGGCGTTGAAATTTCCAGTGATTACCTTGAAGAATGTATGGTCTTCTCTGTGGAGCTTCCTCATAGTTTGATGTCGGCGCGTAAACGACGAAGATGAAGAAGAAAGCCGGTATTGATCCACATCTTTTTAATGGTCCGATTCGGGTTGTTTGTTCTTCGAATGAATCGATGTTCATAGACAAACTTGTGTTGACGAGAAAGCCGGCGCCGCCGACTCCTCTAGTATGTTGCGAGGAACAGTTCTTCTTCGGTGTCATAGACGGCGTTGAATGCATGGCGTCGTCTCGTTTCGGCCAGGATGATGACCTTGTACGTTATCCTTCTCGCTTGCAAGTCAAGTCATCTATCGAAGGCTCGGATGCAAGTATACAGGTGCTGATCGTCACCATAGTTCTTTGAAATTCATGCAGCTTCCATTGGCCCTGAGATTTTAGCAGCCTCTCCGTACTCGTACGTCCTACCCAACGCTACGAAATTGGGAGCTCTTTCGGGGTCAAAGGAATGAGGCCTGTTTTTTTGTGTTTAGCATTTTTGATACCTACGTATAGCTTGCTGGGCTCTGAACGTGGGAGCTGGATATATTCACGGGTAGCCTGTCAGGCTCTCCCAGAGTGGACATGGAATTTAATTGGTGGAGGTGACTCCTAACCGCCTCCCATAAACTTCTCTATCACGTGACTACAGGTTTTGGGCTAATTGACTCGTAGAATGCAATCCGTGTAAAGTAGAACACGCCCACACACGCCTGAATGGATCGTAAATACGGAAGTATGTGACAAATGGGCACAACTGAAACAGTGAGGCCATCCCCTGGATCCACCTGCATTTCAAGGAGACAAAGGTTGCTTTTGGTCCGCGATTAACCCCCTATCCGCCACTTGGAGACGCGCCCACGAGGGAGATCCGTGGACCGTTCCTTTTCTTTTTTTCAGAACATAGTGAATGTAATGCCGTTAAGTAGCAAACTATATGAGAGAAACGCAGAGCAAGGGTATCCGTGGTGCAGTGTGTGGTACGCGAGCCCACGGAAAGGATAATCGTGGTTCGATCTGTCCCGAGGTCTAAGTTTTGCGAATATCTCAGCGTCATAGCAGTTGTATTTGACATTATAACCTCCCGTGAGAAATTATAGTAGGGATGAAACAAAGAGATTAACATTGTAATGCTGTCGTTATGTTAGCGTAACTGTAGACAGCATGATATTCTATCCAACAAGAATGTCTTTCACTAATCACCTTTTAGAGTGGGAGACGTTGGGAAGTCAAAGGCTGAAGTAGCAGCTGCCTTTGTTCAGAGTAGAGTATCAGGCTGCAGAGTTGCTGCGTACGTCCATTAGTTACTATTCGCTTTCCTTTTGCGACATCAATCAGTGATATCAAAACTTCACGATGTGCTTAGTGTGAAATAGTTGCATTACTTTTCTAGTCATAACTGCCGAATTGAGGACAAGCCACCATCCTTCTACCGTCAGTTTTCCCTAGTTATTTGCGGTCTTGATTCAGTATCGGCACGAAGGTGGATTAATGGCATGCTTGTGAGTCCCATGATTAATGTGTGGAATTTTTTCGAACATTTTTCCATAGAAAAGTATTATGTTGACTGTGGCGCTTAGCGGAATGCATTATAAATATGTTGTTAAGCACACAATTCTAATTTTCAAACCGATCGTCATTTACCCTCGGTAGTGAAATAATCAGCATGTTTTTTTAAGTCGTTGAGTTTACCATTGCTGGACCATCGATTCGGGTCATCGGCTTTGATGAAGATGAAAACGTCGAAACGTCAGCCGAAATAAATATCTTTATCAACCTCGTGTAAGCTCAACAACTTAAAAAACAGTTCTTATATCCATTTCACAGTACCAACAAACGCTGCGTTTCTCTCCTTAAATTAACGGCTGATCTTTTAGCGATCAGAATAATAACAAGCTGATTCATCACTCTGCTGATACCTACAGAACATGGATCTGAAATACGCCGCCAAATTTAGTTGACTGAGGAGTGGTGACTGTACCTGTAACATTCCGACAACTTTTACTAGACTGCGTAGCACACTTATGCCATTAGTTAACACATCCGCCACAAAGTATGATTGTCGGTGTCGCCTTTCTCATGGGAATACGGCCAATTTTTCATCAGTTGTCTTCGGACCAGATTGAACTTGGTACGGACTATGCGCATCGTCCGTTGTGGCCTCCACCTCCACCCTGCTAAAAAAGGAAACAGAGCACCTTAATCATTTAGCAGCAGTTTTCATGCTTTCTCATTGAAATGCTACGGTACGCACACGTTTCTATTTAGCAACGGTCCATGGCGCTGCGAGCAAACTCGTCCAGAAAACAGTTTTCGTATTTTTTAATATGTGAAATAGTTTTCCTCAAGCAATATCTGCCATAACATCTGTGATGGAGAAGCTTTTGATTTATTACCAAAGAAAAGGTACAGAAGGAAATGTATCAGTCGGCGCATTGTCGCAGATCTCTTAGAAAGATACTTGTATTTGCTTCATCAACCTTTAAAAGTTTCTTTGCCATTCAGTTTGAAGACTCACCAGCTATTTAAATTTGAAGTGCGATCTGGTGGTAATGGAAGATGGGAAAGTGGTCACAACCACAGTCATACCACTCATCGATGGTGGAACTGAAGGATTTAAGGGCAATGCAAGGGTTATCTATCCGAAAATGTCAGCGTGCATTGACTGTACGCTGGATTTGTTTCCACCGCAGGTTAGTAACCAGGCTACGGACCTTCAGTTTTCACCAGTTTTGAAAATAATTGTTTATCTATTGCAAAAAAAATTTCTAGAGCTTAGCACAACTCTTGTTGTCATTGTTAGAGAGAGGATTTGCTTCCTACTTCTGCCATTTTTTATGTTGCTTCTTTTCTCAAAGCATCCGCATTCACTAGCAGAATTCGAGCATCGTTTGAGGTGTACTTTTCATGGTTACAGAAATATTGTTGTTAAATAGCAGCTTACTGCTTCATCATGGGGAGAGGGAAGAGAATATTTCTGGATTTTGAACTGCCTTATACAACATTCGTAGAGTTTCACAAGCTGAGAAGGAACTCAGCGTTAACACTCTGAAGTCCAGCTAAGGTTAAGCCAATCCCATTGTTCATCACCGTTCTAGTATCAACCTAGTTCCAAAACGGAAAATTTCTCCCAGATCCGCGACGGCCAACGTTTTTTTCTGATCATGTCCACGAAATTAAAATGCAAGTTGTATCGAAATTGTGGGTTCCCCACGATTCTTTACGAAGATCTAGGGCATCCAAATATTCAAGCAAGCACTATTTCGTAAAAGTTGAGAAAGGTCCTCTTCCAGGTGAACTTTCCTCTCTGTACTATAGCGCACACACCAAGGCTACCGGAACATTGTGTAGAATATGTGAAGGTAATTCAGTGGGGCGAAGAGAAGCCGTTTAATGGTGAATTTGAATTTCCTTGTACAACAATGAATCCGTATCCCAGTTGTTGATTACTGCATATTTTCTTTCAGCCGCCGTTCTAGACGTTGATGATCCTGCTCATGTCGAATGGATCTTGGAGAAAGCCCTTGTACGAGCAAAAAAATATGGTGGGTACTTTTCTCAAAGGTCACGATCTGTCTTCAGTGGTTTCCGCTCGATATTACGTGTGCATGTTGTTTTTCGGGTGTAGTTCAAACGCTTGGTGAACAAAGCTTTCGTCATAACAGCGTTTAAATCTATGAGCTCTCGTTATAACGGCGTTTAAATCTTTGTATTACTTTCTCTAAGAATTTGAGGACTAAGTCAATAAGTTAGGCGCGTTATTTGAGCTGCTATGCTCAGTGTTTATTCTTGTTATTCTAGTTTATTTGATAATGACGAAGGTCTTTTCGGTCATCTTTCTTTGGCAGCATGAACGTATCTGCAAGATTCTCCACATCTCTCAAAGTTCTTCTTTTGATGGTGTCATGTTATATTGCTGAAGGATACGTGTAGTGTAGCCTATTCAAATTCCAATTTATTTTCAAAGTGTTCCAATTCACGATTCCAACTCAAAGGGTACTCATGTAATATCGCTCAACAACTCTACAGTTCTTCACGTTTCTTTTTCAAATCCGTCCAACAACTGGTAGTGTTAAAGATTCTGTTTTTATGTCTAGTTTTACTACTTAGCAGTCTTGTGACTAACAGTTCATGGTCAACATTCGGATGATCCTGATTTTCCCAACGAGAGAAGAAATAGTTTTGCCCGAGAGGTCAAGGGAATATGTGCATTGTAATCTTTTCATTCCTCTGCTATGAAGAGATTTCTTTACTTTTTTCATAATCCAGTCGAATCTAATCTCCTACAAAGAGGCGATTGTCGAGCCTAACATTCAATAATGGTACTGATGTCAAGCATGTACTGTACTTTGTTTGTTTGTATATTGTGGACCTTATGTGAGCCGTGAGTGATGCACGCGACGATTTGCTTTTACACATTCAGTACGAGTATCTTGGATAGGGAATGTCTCCTACTTTTCCCACCCTGTGGCTCTCATTTCGCAATATGTTTTCATTATGAATTACTTCAAACCAGTCCAGCACATCAAGTTCATTCACATCGAATTTTATGTGAATTGCCGCGGAATGGTGATTATGACGAAGGTCGACATTTGAGGAAACTATCGCGGTGTTTCCTCCCAAAGGTTTACTGCCAAATCGTGGCTGGGAGGTGTTCCTGGGTGTCGGACTGCGATATACAGCAGGGAGGTTCGTCTCCCCGGCAGGGTCTCCCAAGCTGAGGAGTCGGGCGTTTCCACTAGGAAGCCTAGCTAAAAGTAAACCAATACCAGGATCCACCAACGTTCTGGTATCAAAGTCGCATGGTGGTAAATCTCCCTCTGATCCACAAGGGCGACGACCTGAGGCAGACTTTGGTTAGGCTGATCTCAGGATTACAAGGAACCACAATGGCTAAACCAGCAAAACTCCGAAAAATGGAGATTATGCTGGAGCCCGCACAACCAGTGAGGACGGGCCTTCCAAGTGTCCAAGCATGACGGTGTTTCACCTCCGAGATGGAAAATATGGCATCCCACTAGCATGTCACAGACTTGTTATTCTCTAAACTAGTACGCAGAACTTTGTCGTAAACTAAAAAATTCGGCTTTTTTTTAAAGTTTGAGATGGCTTTGCTAGAGCATCCATTGCTCGTTAGTAAAGTATTCGTTGAATTTGCAGAGCAGAATGAGATTTGTTCATCGGTGACTTTTTCTGATGATGATGGTGATTCTTATATATTTACTCTTGTCTGGGTGTTAAGTTCGGCAGAAATCACCCGATATCTGAGAAGTTACCTCGAGGTTAAGGAGTATATAGGAGAAGTAAAAGTAAACTGGAAAGAGCAAGCACTGTCCACTAATCTTTGACGAGCTCTATTGTTGAGAGAATTGTACCCTGAAAATACTTTTGTTGAAGGTATCAAAGGTGTGGACCGTCGTTTAACTCAAGGCGTATTGAAGCGAATCATCCCAGCGGTAGCCTCTACGAATGCAGTGATAGCTGCCGCATGTGCTCTGGAAGCAGTCAAACTAGCCACAAAGTATGTACTTGTCTATGAATTTCTCAGTCTCATTTAAAAAATTTAGGTATTGCGAGGCTGATAGAAAATATTTCAGTGTTGCTAAGCCAATCGATAACTATCTCAATTTTACGGATATCGAAGGAGTGTATTGTGGAGTGGTGAAGATACAGCGGAATGTTAGTTCTAAACTCGTATTTGTATACATTTATTGCGAGCGATATATCAGAGGTGTTAATCATTCTGCTGTAGCCCGAGTGTCAAACCTGCAGTACTGATTACGTGCGTGTGCAGTGTCAGTACAACGACACACTTCAAGATCTCGTTGACAAGCTTACCGATAGATAGTGAGTTCAATCTTCGCTATATCTCCGTCTGTGGTATATGTATACTATACTTACACTCACATACAACTACATGAATCTCACCGCAATGCTGTTCTGCAAATTTTCGACCATTTTTCACTTTGTTGTCCAGCTTTTTTATCCAAATATTCTATATTGTGTTGCCTCATTTTCAGTCAATTGAAGAATCCTACTCTTGAGACGGCGAAGGAGAAGCTCTACATGATCAACGAGCTAATACCTGATCTCAGAGAAAAGAGCATTGTGAATCTCAAACATCTACTCAGAGGTGTGTGGCAATGGTTGTGCTATATTTCTGCGCGAGAAATAAAGTTTTATCTTCGCTTTCTGCTTTTAGAATTGCTATCTCCAGATGAAGAACTGCTCGTTGCCGATGAGGTTCTACCGAAACCACTGCTGATTAGGGTGGTTTATACGGTGTAGCCGCATCACCGGAATGTGTATCAGGGAATCTACTCCGAATTTAATAAGTCATACTCAAATCCTAATGATGTTATGCAATGTGAAGGCCCCATTCAAACTAGTGCTAGGAATCTTTGACTCACTACCACTGTCGTTAACATTCGATGTGGTTGTAGTGTCCGGCAGTTTGAATCATTGCCCTTGGCTATATATTCAAGTGTGAAACTGTTTCCGTGATGTCTTGTAATGCTGTAGCTATCATGATCAGAGCACGTGAAAGCCATATAAGCTGTAAATTTTCTGACGTACGAACGTACTAACTGAAAAGATCTGAGTGGGCAATGTGTAGAATTAGTTAGGGTAGGCACATAAAATGTTGAAATGTCTATTTTAGCATTTTATCAATTTGTCCTACAATTATGCTGTGAGACAACCACAATGATACCGAGATATTTGCAAAATTCTGGACCACAGGTATCTATGATGGGAATCGAACACGCTGTTGCCTTTTCCTGGACTAACGCGTTCAGCACCACACCATGCAGGCCTTTATTTCGCCTTTCCCTCGGCTAGTTTTCTATCTACTAATACCCTGCTGGGAAAAATTGTAATATGCAGTAAATAAGAAGTTAGCATTATGCTTTGAGCATTAGTTCTTGCATAGACGAACGTATTGTTCCGAAAATAATCTTTTGTACTGAGGTTTGGCGAGAATTCTTTATTAGATGCTGTAAAGCAATAAATGTTCTATGTTGAATATAACACTGTACTAGCTGAAGTACTAGTTTTCCTTCGTACCTGCCTATTTATTGTCTGTTGAAGCACATGTTCTCCGCCCTAGAATGAGAATTGCAGCCAGTTGACTGTTGTGCGGATAGGATCGGCTCTATTTTCAACGAGGCAGGTAGTTTTTATTTCGCTGGCTTCACTTTTTATTGTAAAAGGAAGTATTATTGCTATACGGCAAACTGTTAGTTTGACCATGATGAGCCGGGGCGTGGTGCTTGTAGCACAAATTCGGTTTGCTCTCGGAGTGTCCTTAGGTATAGCGAGGAGCTCAGGAGGTATTCCCCATGGAAGACTGCCGTTAAGTGATATTTGGGCTGAGATAAACTGTTAGGTTTATTTTTTGTCGAAATGATGTAGGTTGTCGTTGAATAAAATAAGCTTTGAGTGAATCATTTAATAGTAATGGGCTGGTATGGGAGTAGTGCTGAGTAGAACCGTTAGTGTTCAAGTGTCATCATATGAGAATTTGATCTTTCAATGCTTTTTGCGAAGTGTTAGAAGAATTCTGTTGCTGATGGAATTTTGAAAGGGTTCAGCGTTCTACTTTCCATTCTTATCTGTTGGGGATGAGTTTTTGGTTAGATCGATGTCTGTGTGAATACTTTGCCTAGTGGTGAGCAAGTAAATTTCTCACGACTTCTCGTAGTTTTCACTTACACATTGGCGGATATCTGAGCGTTGTAGTTTGTTACAATGTTAATTTTTATTTGCTGCCTATAGTATACAAATAAATAGTAGGCAGCAAATAAGAAGTTAACGTTGTGGTTTCAACTATAGTCTTAGCTTAACTGGATTCAATGTCGATTTGGGCTTCCCAGATCAATCCAGTTGATAGGTGATCGCTAATGACATTGGTAGGTAGAAAACTAGCTGATATACAGGCGAAACGAAGAACCTGCATGGTGTGGTGGTGAGCGCGTTAGCCCCAGCAAAGAATAATAGCACGTTCGTTCCCCACCGCAGACACCTGTGATCCGGAGTTTTGCAGATATTTCAGCATCATTGTGGTTGTATTGTAATTAGTTACTTTAGAAGAATGTTTCGTACCCCAGGGAGATAGTATTTGCTTGTTCTTGGCATAACTCCGCCATTCCTTTTTATTCAAGCATGATTTTTTTTCCAGACAAATTTCGTGTCATGTGGGTTCATCACCTACATAAGCTGATCTTACTGTGATCCTCAAATGATTTCACTTTGAAATTCAGCAGTTGTGTTGATAACGCAAAGATGGTTCCTAACATTTGTGTAAATTGCCTTATATTTTCTGCATTTATTTATGTTTACGTCATATTTATATTGATTGCATTTTTTCACATTTTACACGACTCGTCATCATGTGTACTATGCGGATCCCATCAGTACTTGTATTTGATTGTTTTCCTCGCATTCATCCGACACAATGGTCTACGAACATTTCGTATGTTGAATCGGCTGCTGTTTGAGGACTTCGTCTTCCCTACGAATGTCGCAGAATGTTGGTCGAGTTTGACCTGTTTAAAATCTTGGAAATAGTCGGGTAAAGGCGTTTCCAGGTGGATTGAAGGAGAGCATTGGGATGGGCATTGAGCTAGAGCGTTTTAATCGCTGATCGAAGACATCACTAACCCTGCCCCATATGCTATATATATA